>CAUYON010142894.1:0-59360 GCA_963573935.1 Arctocebus calabarensis | reverse complement strand
CAGGGATAGGGGAAAGGGAGGGGAGGGGTGGGGGGAGGATGGGTACAGGGAGGGCAATTAGTGGGAACACACCTACGGTGCATCTTAGCAGGGTACTGGCGAAACTTATTAAAGGTAGAGTATTAATGTCTTTATATAGTGATCAAGGAAATGCCATGAAGGATATCTGTAATAGTATGATTAAAATATTTATGAATGTAAAAAAAACAAAAAAAACAAAAAAAACCTCCACTACCTATTGTTTCTGCAGACTTGAATTCAAAATGAGTTCGGACACTTTTCTCTTCTTGCAATAGACTTAAATAACACTTTCTTGCTGGTTTAACTTTGCCAGCACAATTTTTGCTTTGATACCAAGAAGACTAGTATTTGTCCTATTGCCATATCTTGTAGTAAGCACTTTAAGGATATTAAATTCAGAAATTCAGCTTAAAAGTCCTGTTTAGTCTTGGAGAGAAAAATATTTCAAATCAACATCTGGGATTTCAGTGAAATATCTCTCTGCCTGTAACAAAACATCATTTAACATAGACCATATTAGAGCTAGAAAGGAAGGAAATAGAAGAAGCTATGCCGTCTGGAGAACAAGGAAGGAAAAAATAGGAGTATCTAGACTTGGTCTGTATTGGTGCTTTGTCTTGTAGGGGGAGGAGAGACTGATGGAAGGAAATAAGTGATGTGATGTTTTGGCTGAGTTCACAGACACGTGTGTTTTAATTCTCCAACCTGACATGATGTCCGCGGAAAGCTGACATCTCCGATACAGTTCTACCTTCATTGTGGCCAAGATGGGAGTCTCATTGAGAATCTCTCCTTTTATGAAGATTTTTTAAATTATTATTTTGTTTTAATAATAAAAAATAAACCCCCCAGTTTTTGGCTGGAGCTGGGTTTGAACCCACCACCTCCAGTATATTGGGCCGGCACCATACTCCTTTGAGCCACAGGTGCTGCCCCCTTTTATGAAGTTTTACCTTACTCAACTTAAAAGTCTAGGAAGGCATCTCTCTCACATCCTTACTCTGCTTTTCCTGTGACGTTTACTACACTTACTATGCAAAACTGATAATGGATATAAGAATAATTTTCTATTATGAAATTTAGAATAAGGGTATTGGGAGGAATCTGAATGAACATTACTTTTTTTCCCCCACAAGAAATCAAAGATGTAGTGGGAAGACAAAAGCAGCAGTATTATACTGTTTAAAATAGCTATTTTAAAAATATGTATGTTTTCTTTTGAAGAAAAAAAAGTTATTTCTAGAAATTCAATTAGAGAGGAATTTTTTTTATAGCTTTAGAAAGACAGGATACAAGAGATCCAAACACAGGATACAAGAGAAATTCAGAAAGTAAATCAAATCAGTGATGTTGGAAACAAAGTCCAAAGATAAACCATAGTTTTAATGATTAAATTATCTTCTCCTAAACTAAAGACTTCCCAGATTGAATTAGGAAAATGATGAAAGATTAATATGAATCCTTTCCAATAGAACTTGAATATTTTCCAATGGCACTGTTGATAATATATACTATATGCACACACTATATAATGTCTGATAATATACATATACTATATAGTATACTATACAATCTTTCTGGATCACAGCCATAGTACATTGTCTACCATTTTCAATTTTAATTCTCTAATGTGGAGTAGAAATTTAAACTTCCATATAAATCTAAGAATAGAATTATGTGTATTTGCTTTATTTTGTCATTTTTAATTGTATAGAACACTTAAAACTCAAATTATGATCCATGGACTAACAGAATCAGCATCACCAAGGAACTTTGTTAGAAACAGAGCATATCAGAGCACTTCCCCAATAGTAGACTTTCTCAAACCACCTGGATCATAATCTGCATATGAATATAACCCCTGGGTGATTTATATGCACATTAAATATTAAGCATTATGCTACAAGTCTTTGCTAAATTTTATTCTGAGAATCTTTAATTCAACTTTAAAATATTCTTTAGAAATAAAATTTCCATTAAAGCATTTATTTTTCAGTGTAGACTGTATAACCTAACAGTAATTTTTTTGTATTATAATATGTATTTTCCTAATAACTCCTTCGTACTTAATAAGCTTATAGAACGATGGTTTAAATATAAGTTGTACTTCTCAACTTTTATCTTCCTCCAAAGATTGATTTTCATATTTCTAATTAATAAGTTGAACAATATCAGAAAAGCCTAGGAGGAGGTGATCAGCTCTGAGAGCTGAACATCTGTCTGTGCCCCAATAGGAAAGCCTGTTATAGATGAGCTGCAGTCAGATTAATATTCTGAAGCAGAACCCTACAGGTGTTAATGCTTTGGTTTCAAATTTACTTGTCAACTTCAGATTTCTTTTTTAAGTAAACTTAATATCAGTCTTAGATATGTTACCAAATTATTAACTGCACCATTACTGATTAAAATTTGCTACTTTCATCTGTACAAATTATATATCATTAATTTTGAAAGGCAGGTTTGAACATAGATCTTATGTGGGTCTACTCCGAAAGTTTTTAATTGTATAACAACTTAAGTGGGTATTATGCCATGAGAATATCAAAATTATCCAAAAAGCTTGTGCAAAGCTCCTGACCCCAAACACACTCTCACACACACACTCTCTCATACTCTCTCACACTCTCTCTCACACATATATCTTTTAAAAAAAGAATTCAATATAAAACCAGATTACATGCATAACTGATTTACATTGTAAAGTACAAACACTATGTAAGCAATGTTAGAAAAGCTGGGATTAATTTCAAGACTTGTCTATATTTAATCAACAAGATATTGTCATTTGAAAAGTGCCAAGGAAGTTTATTTTATTTTATTTTTTTTTTTTTTGCAGTTTTTGGCCGGGGCTGGGTTTGAACCCACCACTTCCGGCATATAGAGCCAGCACCCTACTCCTTTGAGCTACAGGTGCTGCCCCCACTGAGGAAGTTTAGAAAGAAAAATTAATAGGGAAGCTTTGAAATTCCCATATATTTTATTTTAACAATATAAGATTAATAATAAAAATTAGTGTTTACCATGTCTTTAATTTTTTTGTTTGAGATTCATTGAGGGTACAAAGAATTAGCTTACACTGATTGCATATTTTAAATAAAGTCCCTCTCATAGTTGTGTCTTGCCTCCCAAGAGGTGTGGCATACCTTGTGACTACCATGTTTTTAATTTTGAAAAAAAATATAGAGAAGCTTCTATTTTAACCTTAAGGTATAATCCTTTTATTTTTATTTTGTCTAATTTTTCATAATTGTTTTGTACACAATGTATGTTAAACTTTTGCAGTTATTTATTTTAATACACATAAGAATATTAAGATATTAATCCATCTGTGGGTCAATGGGCACTTGGGCTTCTTCCATGACTTAGTAATTATGAATTGGGCTGCAATAAACATTCTGGTACAAATATCTTTGTTATAATGTAACTTTTGGTCTTCTGGATATATACCTAGTAGAGGAATTACAAGATCAAATGGCAGGTTTATTTTTAGATCTCTGAGTATTCTCCAAACATCTTTCCGAAAGGAACGTATTAGTTTGCATTCCCACCAGCAATGTAGGAGTGTTTTCTTTTCGCCATATCCACGCCAAAATCTTTGTTTTGGAATTCTGTGATGTGGGCTAATCTTACTGGAGTTAGATGATATCTGACTTTATCTCTTTCATGTTTAAATGGATGGACCTGGAACATATTCTTCTAAGCAAAGTATCTCAAGAATGGAGAAAAAGTATCCAATGTACTCAGCCCTACTATGAAGCTAATGTATAGCTTTCATATGAAGGCTATAACCCAATTACAGTACAAGAATATGGGGAAAGGGGCAAGGGAGGGGAGATGGAGGTTGGGTGCAGGGAGGGCAATTGGTGGGACCACACCTATGGTGTATCTTAGAAGGGTACAGGTGAAACTTACTAAATGCAGAATTTAAAGGTCTTAATACAATAAGAAAATCCCATGAAGGCTATGTTAAACCGTTTGATGAAAATATTTCAGATTGTATATGAAACCAGCACATTGTACCCCATGATTGCATTAATGTACACAGCTATGATTTAATAATAAATAAATAAAGTTCAACTTACCACTCAGGAGGAAAAAAAAAAAGTTAAGATACCAGATCAAGAATGTCATCAAAATACATTCTGAATTTAATGTCTCAACTTCTTTTTACATGATCCTAGTTAATGCAGTTGTAATAGTTGAACTACCTTAATAACCTGGTACCCATCTACTGCTTAACTTCTCAACCCTTAGAGCCCATAATCTCTTCAGCGCCTCAAGTCATTCTCTTCAATTTTTTCATTTAAATTGCATTAGGCAATAACATTGTTGAAAGATTTGAAAGGTTTCCTTAACATGTAAAATAAAATTCAAATTATTTTCCACGACTTTGGGCCAATGAAATTAATAACTATTCTACATTTCTCTCTCTCTCTCTTTTTTTTTTCTTGGCTGAAGCTCCCATCTTTCTATTCCTTGATCTAAGTTGGTCCAAACTTTAGGCATTTCCACTTGCTGCTTGCTGTGGTTGGAATGAATATCTATGTCATCTAAATTTTGTATGTTGAGATCCTAATCACCAAGTGATGACTTTAGGAGGTGGAGACTTTGGGAGAAATTTCTCATGAATGAAATTGCTGGAGCTGGGAGGCTAGGTTTCCAGCCCTGCCCATGAAAGAGCCAGGACGCTGACCACTATACTAGCTCACTCGGGGTACGGCTCCACAAGTGCCAGAGACCCAGTCAGGGTCCTGTTGTCTCAGTCAGGTAAGGCTCCTCATCTGGAGGAGCCAGTTGTCTCAGTCAAGTCAGAGATGCCAGAGTGCCACAACGGTGAGTCATTCTTAGTAGGAGCCTTGACTAGCTTCTCCTGTGGCTACTGACAGAAGTGATTCCATGGCTATTTACACCACAGGTGTACACTGAGTAATGATGTATGTTCTCTCGTGCTCTTTAATGAGAGACCAATCTCTTCCCCATTCCCCTATTACCAAGGTGTTTCTTTTCAGGTGTCTCCTACATGAAATTAGTAACCTTATAAAATAGCTTCCCCCAAATCTGCCTTTACTCCACCATGTGAAAGCACAGCTAGAAAGCACCATCTTTAAATCGGAAAGTGGTTTCAGCAGAAACCAAATCTGCCAGTGCCTTGATCTTGAACTTTACCTCCAAAACTGTAAGGCATAAATTTATGATTGTTACCAAGTCTATGTATGGTGTTTTATTATATGGCCAAATGAAGGCACTGCTCTTTTTTGCCCAGATTTACATCCAGGACTCTCTCCTACCATCCAATCTAGTTTCTATTCTAATGTTATCCCTTCAGAAAGGCCATATTCAACTACTCTAAAACACTGCCAACTTATTTTATTTTTTATTTTTTTTTTTGTTTTTAAGAAACAGGGTCTCACTTTCTAGCCCTCAGTAGAGTGCTGTGGCTTCACAGCTCAAGGTGACCTCAAACTCCTGGGCTTAGGCAATTCTCTTGCCTCAGAACAATGCCAACTTATCCTTTGTTCTACTTTTCTTGAAAGCATTCTTACATTGTATTACATATTTGTTTAAATTATGTTTTTTGGGTTTGTTTACCAACTTAGAATGTAATAAGAGTATAGAGACTTAGCCTCTTTCATTGATATATCTTTGAGTTTCTAAAGTCATTTTAAATACATATATAAAGGGTAGACATAAAGTTCGTGTGCGATTTAAAATAGATTAACATAGTAAATTGCACACTAACTTTATGCACAACCCATATATATATATAATGTATGTATTTACAGTTGACTGTTGAGCAACACCAATTCATGTAGCAAGGAGTCACTAAAATTGTGAATGTTCTTCTGCCTTTGCCACTCTTAAAAATATCAAGACCAAACTCATCCTCTTCTCCTGCTCTGTAAAGGTGGTATGAGGAAGACTTTTATGGTAAACTACTTCTTAATGAATAGTAAATGTATTTTCTCTTTATAACAATGTCTTAATAACATTACCTTTTCTCTAGCATACTTCATTATAAGAATATAGTGTGTAACACACATGACTTGCCAAGTGTATGTATGTTAGGACAGGCACTGTGGCTCACACCTGTAATTGTAGCACTCTATAAGGTGGAAGCATGTGAATTCCTTAAACTCAGGAGTTTGAGATAAGCCTGAGGAAGAGCAAGACCCCGTCACTACTAAAAATAGAAAAAACTAGGTAAGTATTGTAGTGAGCACTTGTAGTACTAGCTACTAGGGTGGCTGAGGCAAGACAATCGCTTCAACCCAGGAGTTTGAAGTTGCTATGAGTGTGACTCCAGAGCACTAGCCTATTAGCAACAGAGTGAGACTTTGTGTTAAAAAAAAAAAAAAACACAAAATATATGCTAATCAACTGTGAATACTGTTTATGGCTATTCATAGGTAGTCAAATGTTGTTTGGAGATTTTCAACTGCATTGGGAATCAGCACCCCTAATCTTTGTGTTGTTAAAGAGTCTATGTTATGGGGTGTGTATGTGTCTGTTTATAAAATCTATATACAAATTGCATGGTTCTAGACAATGTTTACTGAATGACCAACAATAATCATTTGTATGAGATTCAACTGAATTTTGCTTATCTACAAAAGGATTAAAATATTCTTGTACTAAATTTGATTATGAGAATTAAATGAGATCAAAATATCCTTCTGCTAAACTCAATTATAATACATATAATTAAATGAGATAGAATAGTGCTCTTCTCACTTCCTTGAAAATAGCTGGAGCTCAATTAATGACTTCCTTTTCTCCTTTTTTAGTAGTTGACTACAATGTTAGCATCAGAGATCACACTTTTCCTTCTTCTTTTTCCCCCTGCAATACTTAGTCCAAATGCTGAATTAATAATTAATGATCTTGTTATTGGAAATGGTTTCATACTTTACTGGGATTGAAACGTACAGACTAAACAGAATTGCTGCTAATTACAAGTCATAAATTAGAGCTTTAAAAGTCTGGTTTTTTTCCTCTCAAGGCACATGTTCAAATGCTTCTTTCCAAGTGATTGCTTCTTCCATGTTCAATGAAAAAGTACCCCGAATTAGTGTTGATTCCCTTGAAACCAGATGAGTAGAATATATTTATCAAAGAATTTACATGTATTTCAGTTTTATTCACACGTTTATAGCTCATTCATTTGGTTAGCCTGAAAACTTTAATGGGATCTTAAAGTAATTATAGCACAAAATCAAGTCTCAGATAATAAACAAGGTGTCACGTTTACTCTGTGGCAATGACTACTTCATTTCCCAATTTAGAAGTCTCCAACAGCTCTATCCATGATCATATCATATCTCTGACTGATGCTCTGAAAACCTTTATTTAAAGGACACACATTATGGCAATTTTGTTTGTATCAGGTATACAAGGAGAACAATTTTGGATTTGCATATAATCAGAAATTATTTCTCTAAAATTTATATTAATAGTTGTCAAGTTACTATGTATTATTATATCTTTGTATGCTGATTAAGAATTTTCAAATGAAATTCACATTCATTATCTCATTTTTACCTTACAATAACCCACTGCCCAGGGAGGGACTGTTGTGTTCAGTTTGGAATGAAACAACTCCTAAGAAGGCTCATCATATGCTCAGTTATGCAGCCAAGATTAAAATAGATTTACTGTGCCTACTTTATTCATTTTTTTAGTACCAGGATTGGTTATGGAGACTGATGTGGAAAATAAAGGGAAAAATCATAAGATTATCAGAGTCTCAGAGCAAATTGTGGTAGCTTTCTTTTATAGGAAGGAGAAGGGGACAGCGGACTCTTTCAAGGGGAAAGAGATTCATAAGAGCCCCACTTTACTCACACAGAGGGAGGTACAGATATTGGAGATAAAATTGGTTTATCTAGATGCCTAGGAGCTGTGCACCATGTACCAACAAGGAAAGAACACTGCACTGTGCAATAGTCAGGATAAATCTACAGAGCTCCTATTTGCTGTGTTAAGAAAGATACCATTTTAATCAATGTTGAGGATGACAGCAATGTATCTCCTTACCCACTACATTGTGAGCTCTTTTCAATATACATTTTCCCTGAAATGAATGTTGCATAGTAGGTATTCAATAAAGGATTGAATGAATGAATGGTTTTGTGCAAACATGAATAATAAGGGGAAGATGAGTGAGAGACTGAAGACCGAGCAGAGAAATCTCTGACTTTCCAATCTACCTCTCCAGCTGACTGTTGGAGAATCATTATTTCTGAAAGACTGTCTTACTCTGTTTTATAAATGAAATTTTCTGAGTCACATACATAAAAATCTATCATTATCTTGAGTAGAGTTCTTCTCAATTGTTCACATATTTGAGTTATGACTTCCTTATACTGAAGAACTCATCTCTTTTGAAGTTCTTCCACAGCATGGACTATTCTGTATGACAACTCAAACTTTTATAAGAAAAGTATTAATATATATATTTTTCAAAGGTGTGGGAACCAAATAATTATGATATTCTAATTAAGCCTTTATTTAAAGTGTGGTTTTCCATAGTAGGCAAGATTCTGATTGTCTCTATGACCAAGTTAGTTCATTTAAACAAAAATAATTTCTTCTTATTTTCAGAGTTCAGCAAAATATATTTCCTATAAACTTTCAAAAAGGCAACTCTAGAATAAAAAATTTAACCAATTATTTGAAATGAAACATACTTTTATATTTTACATTCTCTTGTTTCTTTATGTGATCTGAAAGTAGACTGAAGTTATGTAATGAAATAAAAATAATAATAATGACCAATGTAGAGAAACATGGAAAGAATCCTTTAAAATTCTGTTAAAGTATTTTCTATGGTCTGAAAGTTTGTTTCTCCAAAATGCATATTTTGGGATTCTAATCTCCCAAATGAAGGGGCCTTTGGCAGTTGATTAGGTTATGAGGAGGGTGCTGACCTTATCAGTGAAATTAGTGCCCTTATTACAGTGAGCACACTAGGTTGCCTTGCCCTTTCCATCTCATGAGGACACTAGTGGAAGGTGCCATCTATAAGTCATTTTTGGCAAGACAATGTTATAAATGCTGACACCTGCTCTCCTCTATTAACCAGGGTTCTTTAAGATACATAATGAAATAATAAAACAACCACTATCTCAATAACATAAGCAAAATATGCATATACTTTATACGATACTCTGGATTTCTGAAGTTCTGGTGAATAAGGTAAAAGAGAATATTTTAGTAAAATAATAACACTACTCAGGATTGGCAGGTTTTTGCTGAGGAAAAAGACCTTGGAGAAAAAATTCTTGTATTAAAAATTAAGTGAATCAATTTTGTGAATTTTTAAGAAATTGGCTACCACAGAAATACATCCACTGCCTGAAACATTTGTTTTCTTGATAATATTCAAAAGAACATTGTCAATGAAAATATAGGAGGTTCTTTAGAACAGATAACACTTCAACAGAAGTGCTTAGGAAAATAAAACACAGTGTTTGTATAATTTAAAATCACAGTAAAAGAGCTTTCAAGTTTATAAGATTAATATTAGATTTCTTCAGGTGGTGATATTTCAAGTATTCAAAAAAATCTTCCAAGCTATATTTCTATAATATTTTAAAATAAAAAGTATTCCTACAATCAGACAAAATATTTTTCAGTTGGGATAAAATGCTTCTCTCACAGAATTTTTTTTTTTTTTTTAGGATTTTTGTTTTTTATTAAAAGCTGTATACATTAGTGCTATCATGGGGTACATATACAATCTGAAATGTTGTCATCAAATTGTTTAACATAGCCTTCATGGCATTTTCTTAATTATTGTGTTAAGACCTTTATATTCTGCATTTAGTAAGTTTCACCTGTATGCTTCTAAGATGCACCGTAGTTGTGGTCCCACCACTTAACCTTCCTCCACCCATCCTCTTCCCTTTCTCCCCCTCCCCCTTTCTCCATATTCTTGTGCTATAATTGGGTTATAACTTTTGTATGAGAACTATAAATTCGTTTCATAGCAGGGCTGAATACATTGGATACTTTTTCTTCCATTCTTGAGATACTTTGCTGAGAAGAATTCTTCTTACCATGATATGAGATCAGGTGCATCCAAACAATTTGCCTGATAAAAGATATCTGAAGAGTGGTAAAGATTTTGGAATTGTTTATAGAGACTTGAATTTAAATCCAGGCCATGCAGCTTCCTAAAATTATTTTATTTCTAGGTGCCCACGTCTAGAGGTCATGGATATATAAGGTGGACATGAAGTTCACGTGCCTTTTTACCACAATGTATGGCCACCAGGTATACTCAAATACAACCTACTATTTGCTTTTTAAATAAGCTTTCTCACATGTAGTAATAGAATCTCTCCCATTTTTTTTCATTAGAAACTTAATAAGCTAAAATAACCTAGTTCTTAGCAGGAGGGGGAAAAAAACTCAAGTATTAGTTTGTACTTGGAAAGAAGGGAGTATGAGCTACCTAATTTATTTCAAGTGATGGGATTGGAACAGTCAGTAGGGCGTCCAGGCAGATCGATGGTCTACTTAGTTATCACCTTTGTTTCGTTAAACATTGCCCAAAATTGTCCTTTTGCTTAATTAGTACTTAGTACAGTGATTATGCATGAAGTATGAATATCAGGTGGTATTAGATGCTAACTGATTATAAACTGCAACTCAGAAAAATTTTGTCTTAATCTGCTATTTAAACTATGTGACCATTTCTTTACAACTTCACAATTGGAAAGGACTAATAGCAAGTACCATGATATATGTTACTAATGTGTGATGTCATTCATTAACATAGAGTATAAAAATGATGACAGCAAGCACCAATAGTCCTACTAGGATCACTTGTATTTCTACTACAACACAACTTTCTGAGCCCTGACACTATGCCTGCAACTGCAGTGTGCAATGTATGTGAAATATAAAGTATAATCCTCTTTAGACAAATACAAAAGGTTAATAGTAAGTGGAGAGTAACAAATGTGTAGGTATAATAGCAATATGGAGAAGGATGAAGCACTTTGCAAAATCAGAAAATATTTAATAATTTTATTTGGTTAAAAATGCACAATATAACACAGATTTCATCATTTTAACTTTCAAGATCTAGTCAGGTTAACTCAAATTATCACGATTTATACTGATTATCAAGTGGCTGAATCACCGTAGAAGCAAAAATATGTTAACATTAAATAGCAAATGTCCTTTGCTAACAATATAAAAAAGCATAGTTCATTTCTTTTTCTTTAGCATAGTCAAATAAACCTGTCATTAATTTAATATTCCAGTGTAAAATAGGGCATAATACCCTAGTTTCCTTATTGGAGATATCAGAGAAAACATCGCATAATTCTGTAGTATTACTCAGTTTTATTTTGTTCATTTTTAGTGTTGTTTTTATTCAATTTTATCTCTTGCAGGAATGGAATTGTTTTACGTATTGCAAGTTAGAGTATGAAACAAAATTAGAGGTGATGTCTTTATTTTTCCCCATCTTACAATATTCATGTTGCTGTCTTTTAATAAGAAACACTTTAGTTAAATTATTTTCCATGCTAGCTACTGATTATATTCTAGAAAGAAAACAGGGAAGGGGGGGGAAATGCAAGAATTCAGTTTTGCTATTTCTCCCATCATTTCGATTGCTAAATTCAATTACCAAGGTAAATGAATCCATGCAAGTTTATATAATAATGAAACATGGTTTCTTTTGGAGATTACAACTATTATAACAATTATTTATTGAAACACAGGAAAAAATACATGACTTTATATGTGCTTGTTAGTAATGGTTTTATAACTATAGAATGGACATTGTTCTATATTAAAAAACTCAAAATATTTATACATTTAAATAATGTTTAAACACAAGGACAGACCTATCCTGCTATTCCTTATTGCTGTCTACTCTTCAAAATTATCAGTTCTTGTATATTCCCCGAGAACACAGTTGCAACCTCTTTCGTTCTTTCTTTGGGTGCTGTTTAGCACAAGGGGAAAGTTACCAATGAAACTAGAGTAGGGAGAATTATAATCATCCATATGTTGTTCCAGACTGACCAAGTAGCAGAATCATTACTTTAATGGACATGCTGGATTCTATTATAGATTTGTTTAAAATAGATCCAAGCATTTTTTCTAAAAATGTGTATATCGTAGAAAGCGGGTGTGTGCGTTTAAATGATCGAATATGCACTTTAGGGTGAGTAATGGCAACTGTTCAAAGTACTTGTGTTGAGTGAATGAAGGGTGGGTGAAGGTGTGTACCCAGGTGGACTAGTTTCTTGTTGCTTTTGTGAGAAGGGCTGACGTGATGATCTGGACCACAGGAATGCTGAGGCAGGAGGAGGGTGGATGCACGGCTAGCCTGTGACAGGATGAAGAGGCCCCTGTTGATGAGATTAGCAGAGTCAGGCAGCCATGGGGCCCCTAAGCCATTCACACCTCTAGGCTGTGACAGCAGACTTTGTCTTTTGAGGGCACAGGAGCTCCCAGATTCCTAACCCCTACCCTGGCCCAGCCTCAACAGACATGAT
This sequence comes from Arctocebus calabarensis, assembly GCA_963573935.1. Lineage (NCBI taxonomy): Eukaryota > Metazoa > Chordata > Mammalia > Primates > Lorisidae > Arctocebus > Arctocebus calabarensis. The sequence goes on along the minus strand of CAUYON010142894.1, from coordinate 46,818 downwards.
GGCGGGAGCTCAGGGCTCTGTGTTCAGGGCTCCAGAGTGACTGGCTGGTGGCTGCAATTCTCAGGTGGGGGCTGACGGAAGGCAGTGTGTGACGGATTTCTGTGGAGGTCAGGCTTCTCCTAGTAGAGGCCATCAGCTGCCCTGACTTATGTTTTTTTCCTTGGGGAATATCTAAGCACCAGCTGCCTTTATGGCCTGGACTCAAAGGAGGTGGCAGAGAGAGCCTGAACCTCTGTTTGGTGGGATCCCTGAATGGTTGGATGAATGGTTCCCTGCTGCTGAAGAGCTCTGGCAGGAAAGAGGTCCTTGGCAGGGGACTAATTTCCAGGGTAGGTAGGCTCCTCCTGGTAAGACCTGCAGCTCCAGGAGAGGATGGCAAGCCCCACGCTATTCCTTCAGCAGAGGCAGTAGTTTTTGTCCTGGTGCAAATAGTAAAGTGCCTGCTGCAGCATTTAAAAGGGAAAGGAGTGAGCCCTGCCCTATAGAAGCCTGGGTGTGACAGGTACTCTCAAGTGCCCCAGCTTAATCATCCGTGCAACCCTCACCCAACCGAGCAAAAATAGCCACACTTGCATCAGCAGCAGTGTTTGGGGAGGGGAGTTGGAGGAGGCAGCCCTGGTTGAGTGGGGTTAGTGTTCTTCTTGTCCCTTTTGTTCTGGGAGGCCCACAGGGGTGCTACACTTCTCTCTCAGCTGGAAACAGCCCTCCCTGGATGCCAGCCTTCAGGAGATCCACAGTTCCCTGGGTACTCATTAGTCCCTGGGGGCTCTGTGATCTGAGTGGGGTCTGGGGAGCATTGCATGTGGATCAGAGTTATAGAGACCTAGGAACTAGGATTCCCTGGTTGGAACAACTGCAGAAATGCTGCTTTTTCATACAGGGAAGGCACTTTGCGTGCTTGTGCAAAACCCAGGCATTGGGAGCAGAGTACTGTTGGGTACACACTGGTAAGTCCAGCACTGGGCACCCCATGGCCCTGCTGCACCAGCAGCTCATGCTTGGCAGCAGAGGTGGTTATATCTGTAGCTTTGGGTATGAGAAGGAGATGAAGTCCCATCTCCATATCCCTGCCCGGGCTCCAGCGCTGCTTCCTCTCTGGGATGGGTACCTACAGTTCCACTGAGAGGAGCACAGATATCAAGTCCTGAGCCAGGGGCTCTCAGCTGTAGGAGAGGACATATTCTGTTTTCCTTGCCCTCAAAAGCCTTCACAGCAGTTTCTATTCCCCTGAGGAAGATTGCCCTATGGATCAGAACTCTGGAAATATTACTGTCCTGTGTTTCCCTGAACCTTTGTAGTTTTTAAAGTTGAAGCAATTGCTTGAGAATGTTTGTGTGGTACATTTTATGTAAGGAGAATGAGGGGCTGTAACTTCCCTGGCAAGGTAGAGGCACCCAGTATATGCACAAGCAATATGGTGCCCAACACCTGTGAAAACTAAGGGCACAGCAGGTGTGAGGCAGGCACAGACCTCAGGAACGGTGTCTTGGGCAGAAGAACTCCACATGCAATGGCCATTACAGGCAGTCCCTGAATTACAAGCTTGACTTATGTACAACTCACATTTATAAATGGAGGCTATTACAGTAAATCTCAGTTATTACAGTTACCAACATTCAACTAACATATAACTTTCCCTTATAAACAGACTATTACAGTTAATAGGCAAAGGTACCTGTTTAAACTTACATACAAATTTAACTTAAGAACAAACCTACAAAACCAATCTCATTCATAACCCAGGGACAGTGTGTAACAGAACAGAATGGGACATGTTTATAAAATTAAGACATTTGATCTAGAGTTTTGAGGGAGAGGAATGAATGCTAAGCAATTAAGCAAGGGACAAATGGTATAAAGGCCTTCAAGATGGTAAAAATTAAATTTTACACTACAACCAATGGGAAGGGTGTAGTAGTTTTACACAGGGAAATCATATGATGAGATTCCCATTAAAAAATGTATGTCAGAGTTGCTGCATTGTGGAGAGTAACCAATTGGGGGATAGCAGTAGAAATTTACTAGAGAAATATCATCGGGGGTGATGGAGTTGGAGAGAAGAGAAAATGCAGGTTTGTGTCCAGGTGTGACTATACATGTGGGTATACCCATGTGAAATCTTTCTCTTTTCTCTCTCTCCATATCTGTCTCTGCCTCTCACACATATACAGTATAACAACAAAAGTTGGTAATTAGAATAGATTATAATTGAAGTGATTTAGACGCTGTAGACATTACCTGTAAGCACAAAAAATGTGTTTTTTCCATAATACACAGAACTAAATATAAATTATGTGTTATTTTAAGGATTTAAAATATTAAAGTAGAAGGAAAATTGCACCACAAATAAATGAAAAACTGTTCAATGTATATGAAAGAGATAGAAATGAAGAAATGCTAATAATTTCATAGAGACACTCTTTAATCAGCACTGTAAAAAGAAACAGTTTCACTTACTCAGTAGCAGCCTTTAAAGAACATGGCAAAACACAGTTGGTCCTCTGCAACTCTGTTCATTGGAGCTTTTATATATTTTCTCTATACCTTTTAACTTGCTAAAATATCAACTAAGTCCCCATAGAGATACTTTTCTTTATCTCACTTCAGCCCAGCCTCCATCATAAGGCAGTTCACCTCCAAATGTGGTACTATGCTTGTGCCACGTTCCCCTGTTCTCTTACCTCACACGTGACAGAATGTTTTCTCCATCCCCATGATGACACTAACTTTTCAAAACTCATGTGTAATTATTAATGAATTTCTCACAGACCACTATCATTTTGCACACTAAAGTTTATCCTAAACACTCATTTAAAAATGTAAAAACTATTTTCACTTGCAGGGAAGATTAATAGGATTAAAATTATTTTAACAAGAGTGCCCTGACCACATTTTTTGTTGTTTTTATCTTCCATTTAGCTTATAAGTTCACGCTAAGGTTTAATGATACAAACATATTCATAAAATGTGAACAGTATAAGACTCAGGCCCTCACCTACATCTGAATTTTTGTTATAAATTTATAGGCCAAATTTGACTAGAATTAATTTATTTTTGAAATTTGAGAATGTACTCATCCAATTATGTCATCTTTATCAAATTTCTTGCTAACATTTCCAGATACTAACTTCATGAGCTGAGAATGAGAACCAAAGGGCGGTTATCATTTAAACTACACCACATTGGTGATTTTTGACAGGCAGAAGGGAAATAAATGGCAAATTACACTGCTATCAGTAACACCAGTTTACAGCTTATACAAGCAAAAAAAAAAGTCAAGCAAAAGTCTGCTGTGCTCCAAAGAGGGAGTTTTAAAAGTCTAGAAATGTTCTTTATGATCTACACTGAGTCTACTCATCCTGGCATTATGATAGGGGTTCTATAAATTATTCACAATATACCTGTGTATGAAAGATCCACTATATTTGTAGACTGGAAGAGTCCATTTCATTTTGTTTAATAGGTATGTTGGGCCACGGGAAACAAGTCCCATTTGAATAGACCGTGGATGTTTGTAGTCACCGAGATGGCAGCTTGAGCAGATTTTCAACACGGTTGACCTGTTGTGAACAAATTCTTTCTGTTTAGAAACAGTCTGATTTAAATTCCCATTAAGACTTGGGTAGAACAGTGCACTTTCAACATAGTATGCATTCTAGAAATAAAGGCTATTAAGTTTTCAGCAATGATGGAAAGCCTATAATTTTTATTCTAGATGATGAGACTTGCCTTTAAGCCTGACTTTAAGCCTGATTACATTTACATTTTTAAATTTAATCATTTCCGTTAGCTTTACGAGATGACGGTGCATTGTTATATATGAGCAAAGCTAATCTTTCCGACTTATGAAAAATAAAAATAGTAGGGGGAATTTTCCCTGGTTGTGTTCCCTTCTCTATTAATGTAAATATCTAAAAGTCTAAAGTTATCTATTTTAAAATGTGCAATTTTTTTGTCTTAAATTCAGTGCAATGAACATAACCTTTAGAATTCACCACTTCATTATAAAATGACGCATGTGATCTAGTATTCAAAACTAGATGGAATTACAGAATGCAAAACTAATTTATTGTGTGTATGGCAACTTCAAATAATGGCTTTGGATTATGAGGATTGTATAGCACCAACATAGTAAAAAAATACACTGAATTACTGTTAAAAGTATGATTGGTGTACCTATTTTTTCTTTTGTACTGGAAAGAGAATTTCACTTAAAAATGCCTGATTATTTCTTGCTGCTTGAGATTTGAGGGCATACTAGAATGATTTTCAAGCCAGCACAAATAAGAGCTATTGGGATCTAAAAACGATAGTATAGGTGAATCTTGATACCCACCTCAGTGCCTTACAGATAAAATTCATAGCCAAATACATATTTTGTGGGTATTTTTAGGTTAATATCATTGAACCAATCCTAATATTTAAGATAATAACAAGGCAGTTTTGCTCAGAGTACTTGATCATTTCAACTTTGAATAACTGTCTCTTAGACGTAGGTGGTCACTGCCTAGATTCAGCTGGTCATTGACTTGGTTCAATAATTCATGAATAATTATTAAACACACACTATCTGAAATAAGAAGTTAAAATTCTACTGGCTTTATAGAGATAATATAGAAACATCAGGCGTAATTTCTAACTTTGGAAAATTTAACTAGATAGTAGAGAATCAAACAATTTAAGTAACAGCTAAGTAAAAATATATCAGAACACTTATGCATTAATTTTCACTCAACAATATAGTTATCGAGCAGTTATTACATGTTAGTACCTTCCAATAAGCATATTAATTCTAACTGGACAATACAGTCAACAAACAGAAAAGCAGATAAACAAATTGATTTCAAAAGGGAGAAGTGTAATGCAGAAAAGAAAGTGTCAGGTGATAGAAGAGTGACTGAGTGAGTGACATGTCCTACTCATCATGCTTCCACAGTGAATCTAAACTATCAAAAATTAATATGAAGCCATATCCCTCATTAGAACCACATCAGGTACTTCTTATTGTTTGGCACTGCTACAAATCCAAAGTCTAGAGGAATATTTGGAACAGTATTAAGTATTTGCTGAATGAATGAATTCTACTGAGTAACTGCACATCTGCACATTCGTTAAATGAATGAATGAATAAACAGATACGAGAAGTCTGAACCTATCTGATAAACACAGAGGATAAAATCTGACCTATAAATTATGTTTAATTACTTAATCTTGGTAAAAGTCACATTCATGGGTAACAAACTAATTTTGAAGTATATATTTATTTTAATATTTTATTATATTTATGTTAATACTGGTTTGTATACACCTTACTTTACACCTAATGGATTGCACACTGGAACTAAATTACAATTCCATCACTACTCCATAATAAATTTTAATTCTCCTCCTCTCTCTTCCCCTCCCTCATACACATACACAAATATACACACATACACACAAAAAAATACATGTACACACAACATAGCCTTGAACAAAGCCACATTTCATTTACCATTTTAGATTATTTGTTAATTGAGTAGATATTAAAATTTAATGTGTAAATTAATCACAGAGTTTGAGATATGAATAAATAGCATAAATGAGATATAAGATTTATCATTGACAATTAGTAAATATTTTGATGAGTTTAAGATTAACAATTACACCTCAATATCAGAAACCTCCAAGTAAATGCACAATATTTTTCTTTTTGGAACTCCTTTTTCATTGGCTAAATCCATTATATTTTAAATATATAACTCTACCTATCCATATAATCTGGGAGATCAAAATTCAGCTGATAATAGATTAACATTTAGCTCATCATAGACATATATGTGATTCTAGATTAGCCTACCACTAAGTAGTAATTAATTCACTCTTAGTTGAATATTCTCACTTGAAAAGACATCATCTAAACAGGAGGTTAGAAACCATGCTGTCTTTATTCTTTAAGAACACATTTGCACTGCAATGAGACTAAAGATTTTATTTGTTTGTTTATTTTTTTTTTTTTTTTAGAGAGAGAGTCAGATTCTGTTGCCCCCAGGCTAGAGTGTCCTGGCATCAACCAAGTTTACAGCAACTCCAAATTCCTGGGCCCAAGTGATCCTCCTACCTCAGCCTCCCAAGTAGCTGGGAGGACAGATGACTGCTGAAACACCCAACTAATTTAGTTTTAGTAGGGATAGGCGTCTCACTCTCGCTCAGGCTGGTCTGATCCTCCCTCGTGGGCCTCCCAGAGTGCTAGGAGTACAGGCGTGAGCCACCATGCTTGGCCAAAAACATTTTAAAGCTCACTTATAAACCTCAACACTTTGGAGAAAATGTCAGCAAAATCTATTTTTTAAGTAACCTGGAACTTTCTTTTTTCTTATTCTAGTCTTGCTCATTTGTGGGCATGATAGAAGTAGTAACTTCATTTTCTAAAAAATGTGAGAGCTATAATTTTATACTCTCTGCTAAGCATAAATATGGTAAATGGAGTGACATATGGCTCATCATTATAAAAGTTAGAATTTCTATTTGCTTTGTAAATCTCTTCAATGTTATGGGGCATAGAAAGAACTAATTGCTAAGTGAGGTCACAGTGTTCTCTCTCAGAGGCACTGAACATTCATAAACTTTTCAAGAGTAAAGTAAACTACATTTATAAAAGTGAGGTTATTGTGTTACAGTTGTTGTTATATAATTGTTAACTTATTTTTCTATTTTTATAAGACCTATTTACCAGGCACCTATCAAACAACTTTCATTAACATCCTTCTCAGCCCAAAAAGATGGATTTATTAAAACTTCAGTGATGAAACTTTTTATTAATTCACTACATACTACTTTTCATATAAATGAGGACTTTGACCTTTCAACTCTTCATTCCATCTTAGCAAAAAGGCTGAGAAATGATCAGATTAAACTCTTATAAAATTGATAGAAAGTGATTTAGTTACATATGGATTATATTTTGTCTTAGATTTTTTTCACATCAACAATTAATTTTAAACTCACAGATTGTATTTCTTTTATAACACTTTTTCATGTATACTAATTTTATTGGTATGTGTAGATGTACTTCATATGGGAGGAAATAACGTCACATAGAGATTTTGACCGAAGACAATAAAAACTGTTTCCATTATTTACAAATTATTATCATTGTGGTTCTAACCCTGAATATGGGCATCATAAACATTACCAAATATATTATTTTGATATCAGTAAATAGACTTACTCTTCACTTTAAGTTTTGACAATTGTAGTGGTGGTAGTTTGTGTATTTGTGTTAAACAAAATTGGCTTTATACTATAGCTGCATGTATAATGTTATTAATTGTTACAAGACATGTAAGTACTGATTACATCTTTTTTAACAATCTTATTTAGAAATTGTGAGCTGTGTTTTATCATGTTCAATAGCAAAATATATTTCAGTTATTTTAACACTTTTTTATTTTATATCTCTAAGGCTTTCACTGACTTTGTAATTTGGTCTCAAAGTATACACATGTGATCATCACTTACACACCCTAACAACATCAAGGAAACGGAAAATTACATGTACTTGTATAATAACATAAACTTTCAAATTAGATAAACTAACAGCATATGTAGAAAATTAAAAATTAATAAAAGTAAAATTACACAAAATAAATTTTTTGGCAATTTAGAATGTTCATTCGGTGTTGCAGAGTCATTAATGAGATAATTGCTAAGAAAAACCCAAACTTTTGTTCAAACTATGTTCAAACTATTCCATTTCTATATATGGAATTAGTGGACAAACTAATGTTTTCTGCATCCAGCTGTACATATTTAACTGGCATTAGAAAATGAATTTTTTTAATGCCAAGTAGCCCATCATTTCTCATGATTCTTTGTAGATCATTATAAGCCAGGAAAATCCAGGTTGTAAGATGTATAGACAAAGGCATTCTGATGCTGGTGTAGTAATTATTCCAAGCATTATAGAGATTGTTAAGTAGTCTTGTCTTTGCTCTGGAAAAGTTTGAAAAACAAATGCAAAAACAACTAGTCCTCAAGAGCCTTCTTCTAAATCATTAAGAGAATGAATTTGTTAAAATATTAGTTTATTGGGAACATTTCTTCCTTTCAATGGAAAAAAAAAGACAAAAAAGTAGTATCACATTTCTTCTTATTCCTAGGACTGAACCAAATGCATATAGTTTCTGACAACAGATTTTTTTATAGTTTGCTCATAATATGAAATTTCACATTCCAATCTCTCTTTTCCCACAAATTAGATTTGAGAATGAAACTTTGAGGAAGAAGCATTTAGAAAGCAAACTTGTGCTATCGCAAGTTCAGCAGCGCAGTTCTTTCATAAAGTTATATTTACAGAAATAGGCCACCCATTCATGCCTACTTGTCACAACCATTTATTGAGTGCTGGCAAATGTGCCAGAAAATATATTTAAGGCTCAAGGTATGCAAGGATGAGCAGAAAGGCGAAAGAGAATGTGGTCCTTGTCTGTATCAAGATTGTAATTATTGCACTAATTAAACAATAATTGACACCTCTAATTAAAATATCTTTAATTTTTATAAATGTCATGTAGGAAAAATAATCAACAGTGTGAGAAACTGCTAAAACTGGAGCCCTCCAGGCCATTTTCAAAAGCCTACCACACATACTGAAAATGTACCTTCCTATTGTTCAAATAGTCTATGTTCAAATAGTCTATGCCATGTTGCTCGCCTTTGTGATTTTTGCAGAAGCAGATTTTCTAGTCTGACACACCAATTTGGATTAAAGGGACAAGAAAGACATCAATAATTTAACCAAACATTAGAGTTATTGCCCTAACCATGTTTCTCCAGTGGTAAGAATTTTTGCATTACCATGTTAGAGTAGCAAGGATAATGCACAGGTTGAAAGGGTGTACTTACAGGTTTATACTATTCATAACTAATCACACTGTGTCCCTTCAGACTCATGTTTAAACTCTGGATGACATCCAAAAATTGTTTTTTTCACTTTTAAAATCATGTTCCATCTCACTTCTTAGATCTGATGTGACTACATTAGAACCCTATTCTAATAGTGAAACAGAAATAATAAATTATTTAGATACGGGAGCTACATCTCAGAAACAGAAATAATAAATTATTTAGATACCTCAAATAACTCAGAAGCCTTACTGGGGGACTCATAAGATTCCCCAAACAATTCATTTCTGCCAAATAATGCAGGCTAATGCCTACCTGTAATTTACATAACTAATTCACTGCTTCTATGTACATTGTATGTTTTAAGTACTCTACCAGGTAATCATAAATATTTGGAAAATTACTCTTATTTATGGGACATTACTATTTTCTGATTTTGTGATAAAAGTAAAATTGAGCTAATATTTTCCTGTAATCATGTGAGATACTTTAAAACATATATCAGATGCTTAATAAAATTAGAACATTACAGTGAGCATATAACAAATGATAAATTTTCAGTGCATATCCCCCAAAGTATAAATTTTATTACCTAAATACCTGAAAGTATGTTAATACTTTTGCTTATTTCTATGAAACTTGGTTATATTTCAAAGCAACATATTATAAGATTTCAGTACATTTGGCAATTCAGATAATGCAGCCATGTGAAAATAAATTTGGTTTTTTTAATATAATTGATACTAAGAAAATATTTTGAAAATCCAAATTAATGAAAATGTAATTATCTTCTTAACTTTATATAATAATTTCTCTGGAAAATAAATTGACGGTTTACAGCAAGAACTCATGTTATTTATAACTCTACTTCAGTATTTGTATTTCCATTATTTTTTCCTAGGCAAATTTTATCAAATATTTACAAAACTCTTAATCAAAAAATTACTTTATGGCTCAGCATCTACAGCTCTGTGGTTATGGTGCCAACCACATACACCGGGGTTGGTGGGTTTGAACTGGCCCCGGCCAGCTAAAACAACAATGACAACTGTAACAACAATAATAAATAGCCAGGTATTGTGGCAGGTGCCCATAGTCCAAGCTACTTGGGAGGCTGAAGCAAGAGAATCACTTAAGCCCTAGAGTTGGAGGTTGCTATGAGCTGTGATACTACAGCATTCTACTGAGGGCAACAAAGTGGACTGTCTCAACAACTAAAATAAAAAATTAACTCTATATTTTGTAAATATAATAGAGCCTAAATGTTTGAACATGCTTGTGTTACCAAAGCTGCCTCAAAAGAATTGATACACAATGTGGTGTATTGTTTTTAAGTTTTATTTCCTTCAATATACATTTAATATTTATTTTTCGTAGTACCTATTAACTAAATTTTGAATTTTCTACTAGTTTTCACAAATATAAAATATGTATGATATATGTTACACCAATTAGAATTATCTAAAAAATATTTAATACTTCAAAATTAACTTTACCCATACATTTTTATTAAAATATCAGTTTTTAATTACTGAAATAATCTGTCAAATGATTCCTACATTTAACCTTCAAAAGAAAAAATGCAGCCTCAGGTAAATGTTAAAATTTATACACATACCATGTATTATGCTTGTCATATTACATGGTAATATGGTTATGAAATATGATATTTAACAATATATTGAGAAGTATTAACATTTAAATATTAAGTAATCCTAAAATCATGCCAATGGTGTTTATTTTCTTTATTTGTATTAAATCATAATTGTGTACATTGGTGCAATCATGGGGCACCATGTGCTGACTTCATGTACAATCTGAAATATTTTCATTGAACTATTTAACATAGCCTTTTAATCACTATATGAGGACATTTAAATTCTGCATTTAGTAATTTTCAATTACTTTTAATCACTATATGAGGACATTTAAATTCTGCATTTAGTAATTTTCACTTGTACCCTTCTAAGATGCACTGTAAGTGTGATCCCACCAATCACCCTTCCTCCACCCATCCTCCTTCCTCCCCTCCCCTCCCTTGTCCCTTTGCCCATTTCTTGTGCTCTAACTGGGTTTTAGCCTTCATATGAAAGCTATAGATTAGCTTCATAGTGGGACTGAGTACATTGGATACTTTTCTTCCATTCTTGAGATACTTTGCTAAGAAGAATATGTTCCAGCTCCATCCATGTAAACATGAAAGAGGTGAAATCTCCATCTGTCTTTAAGGCTGTGTAGTATTCCATGGTATACATGTACCAAAATTTATTAATCCATTTGTGGGTCAATGGGCACTTGGGCTTTTTCCTTGACTTAGCAATTATGAATTGGGCTGCAATAAACATTCTGGTACAGATATATTTCTTGTGATGTAATTTTTGGTCTTCTGGATATATACCTAGTAAAGGAATTAGAGGATTGAATGACAGAACTATTTTTAGATCTCTAAGTATTCTCCAAACATCCATCCACAAGGAATATATTAGTTTGCATTCCCACCAACAATGTAGAAGTGTTCCCTTTTCTCCACATCCACCCCAGCATCTCTGGTTTGGGGATTTTGTTATGTGGGCTAATCTTACTGGAGTTAGATGATATCTCAAGGTAGTTTTGATTTGCATTTCTCTGATGATTACGGATGATGAGCATTTTTTCATGTGCTTTTAGGCCGTGTGCCAGTCTTCTTTAGAGAAGTTTCTCTTTAAGTCCTTTTCCCACCCTGAGATGGGATCACTTGATCTTTTATTGCTAATACGTTTGAGTTCTCTGTGTATTCTGGTTATTAAACCTTTGTCAGAGGCATTACCTGCAAATATTTTCTCCCAATCTGAGAGCTGTCTGCCTGCTACACTTATTGTTTGTTATGATGTGATATGTAAACACTTACTGATTTGTATATGTTCAAATATCCCTGCATCCCTACGATGAATCTAATTTGATCATGGTGATTGATCTTTTTGTAATGTTTTGTTGAATTTGGTTTGCTAGTATTTTGTTGAAGACGTTTTCATCTATGCCCACTTGTTATATAGCTGGGCTGTTGGGTTTGTTGTTGTTGTTGTGTCTTTGTCTCATTTTGTTATCAAGGTAGTGGTGACCTTATAGAGTAAGTTTAGATGTATTCTCTCCTTTTCAGTGTTTTTGAATAGTTTGAATAGAATTGATATTAGTTCTTTAAATATTTGTCAGAATTCAGCAATGAAGACATCAAGTCTTAGGCTTTTCTTTGACATGACAGTTTTCATAACAGCTTGGATATAATTACTCATTATTGATTTGTTGAGATCTTCTATTCATTTATGATTCAATGTTGGTAGGTTGTATGTGTACAAGAATTTATTCTTGCTTTCTAGGTTTTTCCAATTTATGAAATATAGTTTTTTGTAATAGCCAGTAATGATTTATTTTGTGTTTCTGTAGTTCCAGTTGTTATTGCCTTTTTTGTTTCTGATTTTATTTATTTGTGTCTATTTTTTAGTCTAGCTAAAGGTTTATTAATTTTATCTTTTAAAAAAATCAACATTTTTGATCTATGTTTTTAAGTCTCAATTTTGTTCATTTAAGCTCTGATTTTTTATTATTTCTGTCATTTGACAGAAAAACCTACGTCCACATTTTGAGATTCTTTCTGCTTCTTGCTCTAGTCTATTATCAAGGCTTTCACATGTATTTTGTTTCCTTCAATAAAATTTTCAGTTCCAGAATTTCTCTTTGTTTTTTTCTCTTATGACATTTGCCTCCTTGGTAAATTTCTCTTTCATATCTTGATTTTCTGATTTTTTTTGTATGGCCTTCAGAGTTCTTTTGCATCTCATTAAGCTTCTTTCACATCAATATTTTGAGGAATTCTTTTTGATTTGACCATGATGCTGGATAATTGTGGTCCTTTGGTGATGGCATATTCCTTGCTTTTTCATTTTCCATGTCCCTCCATTGGTATCTACACATCTGATGTAGAAATTGCTTTTTCTGATTTTTAGAAATTGTTTTGGGGAAGAATTTATTGGTGAAGATGTATATATGTTGTTGGTTGAGTACGAGACTTTGGCTTTGATTGGGGTTTCTGCAGTAGTGTGACCTTTGTATGATTTCTTTGCCAATACATAGCATCAATGGTATATGTGATTTTATCTGTTTATTTAATTATTGTTATTAGTTGAACCTGTGGCAAATTTTTCTGGAGACTTGAACACCATCTGAATCAGTCTTTGGGCTCTAGTTATAGCAGTGGTGGTCTGAATGTCTATTTTTTGGCCTCGGAGCAGGTTATGATGGGACTGGTAGTAGGTCCTGAAGGGCTGGTTCTTGGGCCTCTAGGTGGCTTACTAAGAAGCTAGTAGTTGAAGCAGTAGGCATGGTGTGTGGGTGGGTTCTCAAGCTCTTGGGCTGCTGGCGTGATGTGGATAGTGGTAGTAGCAGTGATGGAGTTACTCACTGGGACCCACATGGTCCATGTTGTCATTGATAATAGCCACAATAGATTGAGTTGACTAGTCCCAGTCCCACAGCTGTCTCTGTCAGAGCAGTAGCTATTGTTCTAAGTGTGCTTAGGAAAGCTTTTTCTCCCTTCTCACCTGTAGCTGTGTCACCTTAAACTTTGCCTGAGAGTAGGGGCATAGCTTAGCATTCAACTCTCACAACGGAACATGCTGTTGGCCTGTGAACAGAGGGGGGGGGGGTGAGACCTCTCTCAGGTGACTAATGTGAATCAGAAACTGTGTGGAGTGCAGCCAACTCAAGTCTCAAGCTCATAGTACCCTATAGTTCAGTGTTGGGTATTGCCACATGTATGCAAAAACCCTGGATTTTCCTCTTCTTCCTGGACTGGATGGCAGCTGTAGTCATGTCAGCCTAAACTTAGCCCAATGGTGGGGAGCAGCTCAGTGTTAAACTCTCAAAATGGCACCTTGTGCCTGTGACCAGAGAGGGTGGGGCACCTCCCAGTCAAATAGCATGGGCAAGAAGCTGTGGGGAATGTGGTCCCTTCAAGTCTTATTCTCAACTGCAGCCTGAAACGGGGTGGTGGGGAACCTTTGCAAGGGTGTGTGGGTATGCCTGGACTCTCACCATCTTTGGAGTAACACAGCAGCACCAGCCACATCTGTAGATCCCTGATGTCTAGGCACTCAGTATGGCTCCCAGCTGAAGCTGCACTAGGTTCAGATGCCTGTGGGTTTCCTTTATATAGTAACATATCTGTGCAATCTAGGCTGCAGGCCTGAAGCATGCATGGGTAAAAGGGTTATCCCATAGCCAAGAATGTAAAACCTGTGTCAGAGTGTGCAGTCCTGTGGATTTCCCTCTTCCTATTTCTTGTGTTCAAAAGTTTTCCCCAGCTCCCAGCCAGTCCCTGAATGGGAAAACTGCCTTGAACCCTCTCCTTATTTTTATTGCTTCCTGTCACTTTTCTGGTGAATCATAGTATTCTCTCCTAGATAATCTGTTCAAAATACTAGTGTCTACTTACTACTTTTGTTCCCCTCTGTGGAGGAGACACATACATCCAGTTGGCCTTCTTTCTCCCTTTTCTAATTTGCTTCTTGTTTCTTGATGTTTTTAGGATCCTCTTTTTGTCCATGGCCTTTGAGAGTTTAATTATTATATGCTTTGGGATAGCCTTATTTTGGTTGAATCTCTTTGATATTTTGTGACTTTCCTGTGCCTGGATATTCATCTCTTTCTAAAGCTTTGAAAATTTTTCCGTTATTTCTTTGAATCAGCTTTATACCCCTTGCTCTTGCTATTTTCTCTGTCAAACATCAATAATTATTAGGTTTGATCTTTTGAGATAATTTTCTGTATCTTGTATTTGCTTTTTATTCCTTTTTATTATTTTTCCCCCCTCTGCATGTACTCAAATAGGTTGTATTTGGGTTCATCAGTTTCTTCCTTTGCTTGATCCACTCTCATGTTGACAGCCTCTATTTAATTTTTGAATTCAAGAAATGTATTTGTCAGTCTTGAGATTTCATTTTTTAATTTATTTTAATATCTTTGTTAAATTTATCTGACAAATTTCTGAATTGGTTTTCTATTTTTTTGAGATCATGGTCTTCTTCAAAATTGTTATTTTGAATTATTATTCAGAGAATTCACATATTACCATCTTGTTAGCATCAATCTCTGATTCCTTACTCAGCATGGCTTTGGCTATTCTGGTTTTTTTGTGGTGACATAGAAATTTTAAGACTTTTTTTTCTATTTTTGCCAAGAATGTCCTTGGTATTTGGGTGAGGGCTGCGTTGACTCTGTAGATTGCTTTGGCAGTATGGACCCTTTGACAATATTGATTTTTCTGATCCATGAGCATGGAAATCTTTTCAGTTTTTGTGTGTCCTCTTCAATTTCTTTCATAAATGTTTTATAGTTTTCATTATAGAGAGCTTTCATGTCTTTGGTTAAGTTTATTACTGGCTATTTTATTTGTAGCTATCATAATTAGGATGACTTTCTTGGTTTCTTTTTCAGATTATAACTGTTGGCATACATGTATAGAAATGCTACTGGTTTTTGTATATTGACTTTGTATCCTGCAACTTTATTGATTTGTCATCTCTCAGATCTCTGACTTCAGGGAGCTTGACTGAATGATGACCTCAGTTGCTAAGCCCTGAAATCCTCTGCTGCATTTGCATGAGGCCAAGTTTCCCAGGGGCTGCTCTCAGCCAATGAATGAGCACATTAAGGATCTAAAGCTTCATCTCCTAGGAGATGAAGAGCTCCTCCAAAGGGTGACTCTGCCTCAAGAACTCGCAATTGGTCTTGCTGAAGTTTTCTTAGAATTGCTTCAGTCAAAGACATTTCTTACTCAATTTTCCTTCCTGCCCTCTCTCCTCCACAGAAATTAGATCTGTAAAACTGTCTGAAAGCTCTTCTAGCCTCTTCTAGCTGTCATTGCCTCCATTTTCTCTCACAGATGTTTTTCTCTAATAAATTCATTTTTGGTATCCTCTTCTTCTTGGAGGACCCAAACTAATAATCAGCAATTAATTCCCTGATGCATTAACACTTTCCCAGTTAAAAAATTGGGGGATATAAGATGACAAGAGCAACAAAATAAACAGATAATACAAGGAGAAAGATAGGCTGCTAGAATAGAAATGTCAAAGGAAGACAAATGGCAAGATTATTATATGCTTCAAATAGTGATTTTTTTAGGGGATGGTACAATAGTAACTTGGTTACAGATACTAAATTAATATGCTTATTAGCTACTACCCAAATGTAGTTTAATTAAAACAATTATTTGAAAATGGGAAAAAATACAATGCTCCTTGATTGGCATAAATTGAAAGAAATATAGATGCTTCTTGGTTGGCACAAATTCTAGAAATATTACAATGAATGTAAATCATACTCTTCTATAGGGGTAGGGAATCATTTTCATGGTTAAAAGTGTTTCAAAGTAAAAGATTATTTTTTCTATTCTGGGCTAGAGAATGTACATATGTTTTGGAGTTAAAGGCTGAATTCTATGCATTATTATAGCTTTTAGGCAGTTGTAAGGTAGTTATTTGGAAGGAAGAAGAGAGAGGGGAAGAAGACATAATATAAATGTCTGATGTAGTATTTGGATGGGACCCAAACACCAAATACTCTTGATAGATTGATAACAATTCAGATTTTCACAGCTTATTATAAGAGCAAGTTAAACTTCTCAGTAGCTACGTATGACACATCTGACAAAGATAAGTTGCTCTTACATACGTACATTTAAAAAAAAATCATAGAATAAAGGAAAAAAAATCATGGAATGCCTTACTGTGTGCATAGCAGTTTTCAAGGAAGCAGGGATACTTCTAAGAGCAAGACAGCTCTGCTGTGCTATTTATGTACTTAAGAAAAATGGACGTTCACAGTAGAAATGTTCAATTAACTGTTAAACACCCTCGTCAATTAAGAGATCATTTCCAAATCTGATAGATGAGTTCAAAATATCCAATTCATTCTAATCATCAAGCGGAAGAACAGTCTAACTCTCAAGGAGAAAAGAGCAGATAAACATGTAAATGAACTCACAAATCTTTTAGAAGTACTCTGCCTGGAATAGCTGAATATTAATGTACAAAGTTTTCCATGTGTTAAATGAGGAGCTGAATTACAGTGAGCAATGCAACATTCAATGATAATCTAATTATAGTTTATTTTGTAACATTTTTCAATAAGTGCTAGAGTATAAGAGTAAAACATTGGGGACATAGTTAGGACAAGAAAAACTGTTGAAAGTTCCAAAGTCTAAGTTCCATAGCTAACATGAAGCTTAATAAGTACCATAATTACTCATTAATCCCCTTCTACATGGTGCTTGATTCCTTCCTTATGCTGTCTCTATACACTATGACATTATTATCTTGGACTCCACGTCAAAAATCACCAACGCCAAAAAGCCTTCCCTTATATTTAATCCTTGTGGTGACCACGAGGACTGTACCTTGAAGACTTCATCTACAGGAAGCATAATTAACCAAAGTTGTGCTGTGAAATTCATGTCCATGTTGCTTCAAGGATTCACATTGCATGTGTTGCTGCCATTCAGTTATTGAA
Source organism: Arctocebus calabarensis (assembly GCA_963573935.1). Lineage (NCBI taxonomy): Eukaryota > Metazoa > Chordata > Mammalia > Primates > Lorisidae > Arctocebus > Arctocebus calabarensis. The sequence continues at coordinate 29,388 of CAUYON010142894.1, read as the reverse complement.
GACAGCAGATTTGCTAAGGCAGACTTGTTCCAGGGAGACACAGCTCTTCTTTGTTGATAACTTGAGATCGTGGTGTTCCCAGCAATAGCTTTGTTAAACCTCTTTTAGGCTGCATGGCAGTCTAGGGTGTTTTCTCTCTTCTCTTTTATTCATGTCAGACTTGTATCATGGTTTGACATTCCAAGCCTTTTAATGTCTCTTGTGCTATTTTTTCTCAGAAAGGAATTTCCTCTAACAAAACCCATGCTCCTTTAATTCTTGGCATTACTTTTCCAGAAGACTTGAACTAAGACTACCCTTCCTTCTCTGAAGTATCTCTAGTTGCCTGCTATAATTGCCCTTATGTCAGTCTTGAGAGTCATCCTTTTTGTTTTCATGTCTTTCATACTGTACTATGAGATTTTGGAATGGAGGATTTGTTCTCCATTATTCATTATTCATTATTTTATCCTTGGTGCTTTAGCATGTGTTAGGTGCATAATCAATGTTCTTTCAGGATATAAAAGTATAAATTTATTTTACAGAGAAGAAAGAGAGTGGGGGTAAGAGATTAGTGAGAGAGAGAGCAAAACCAGGGAGTGAGCAAGGGCAACATGGGGGTGGGAGAGAGAGAAAAGGAGTGAGAGAATGGTGTGGCATTCCAAAGAAAGAAAAGAAGAATGCCCACCTATGATCAATGTTTGTAAGTGAATGATGAATGTACAAAGACAGAGTTGGTGGGAGCCACTGAATCAGAAAGGTTATGATTTCAATTCTTGACTTTAGAAGCCATGTGACTCTGGACAGGTAAGTTATTTAACTCCCTATTCCATTCGTTCTTAATCTGTGAATTGGGAGTGGTGATAATATTAGGATCAACTATATGAAAATGACGATATTCAGTCTTTTTTTGAGCTGCAAAATTAGCAATTTCCTACAATTCAACCTAATACTTGTCATGTAGGTTTGTTTGAGGATTGAAATGAGAGGATATGCAGACTTGCAAGCTCTAGAAACTTGCCCACTCTAAGTAAGGCCTTATTGAAAGTTTGCTATTATTGTTCAGGTTACCATCATTATTATTAGCTTCAGGGCAGTGCTATAAATATTACTTCAGTTAAATGTCAGTCACTCCCCCAAGGTAAAGTATGAGTATGAATAACTGCTCACACTCTATTGTTAGACAATAGATTCAATGTTCATCTCATCTAGTGTACATTCTTAAAAGGACAGCATTAAAGGAACAATATTGTCCCCAATGAGGTAAATATTACATTTCATTTTGTTGTTTTGAGAGAAATACATAAAACTTAAAATTCATTATTTTAATTATTTGAAATTATATAATTCAGTGGGTTTTAGTATATTTACAGTATTGTGCAACTATCACCACTAATTTTAGCATATTTTTATAATCCCAAAAGAAACTGTGTACTTATTGGTGTACACTGCCTGTTTTCCCCTTCTTCCAGCCCCTAGCAACCACTAATCTACTTTCTGTCCCTATTTGTTTGTTATTCTGGAGATTTCATGTGAGTGGAATCATATGATTTATAGCATTATATATTTGGCTTCTTTCACTTAGCAGGTTATTGTCAGGGTTCACACGTCTTGTGGCATGTATTAGGACTTCTTTTTGTTTATGGCTCAATAAAATATCATTTTATGGCTAGATCACATTTTCTTTATCTAGTAGTCATCAGTTTTGGATATTTGGATTGCTCTGGGCTACTATGACTAATGCTGTTATGATCATTTGCATACAAGGTTTTGTGTGAACACATGCTTTCAGTTCTTCTCCCATGTATACCTGGGAATGGAATTGCTAGGTCATATGGCAACTTTACATTTAAACATTTGAGGAATTGCCAAACTGTTTTCCAAAGAAGCCATATTATACTACATGCCACTCGCAATGTATGAGGGTTCTAATTTCTCCACATTCTCACCTACACTTGTTAATTTCTGCTCTTTATTTTATTTTTCTATAGCCATCCTAGTGGAAGAAAATGGTGTTTCATTGTGGTTTTGACTGGCATGTCTATAACGACCAATGACGTTGAAAATATTCTCATTAGCTATTTTTCCATCTGTGGAGAAATATCCATTCAAATCCTTTGACCATTTTTTTTTTATTGTATCAATATTTTACTTTTAGGAGTATTATACATGATCTATACATTTGTTATGTAACTTATTTCTTACACATTCAAACAACAACTTTTTTTTCTTGGATCTTTTTTTTTTAATAATTTTATTGAATCATAATTATGTACATTGGTGAAATCACAGGGCATGATTCATATACATTCAGAAATATTTTGATCATACTGTTACAGATATCCTTCATGGCATTTCCTTGACCACTATATAAAGACATTAATACTCTACCTTTAATAAGTTTCACCAGTACCCTGCTAAGATGCACCGTAGGTGTGTCCCCACTAATTGCCCTCCCTCTACCCATCCTCCCCCCACCCCTCCCCTCCCTTTCCCCTATCCCTGTATTCCTGTGCTATAATTGGGTTTTAGCCTGTGTTTACATGGATGGAGCTGGAACATATTCTTCTTAGCAAAGTATCTAGCACTGGTATTATCCACTATACCTTCATGAAACCAGGTCAATTGATTACAGCAGATATCTACTACAACCACTTGGATGAAATGATAAGGATGTTTATGTAAACAGCCAAGATTGTCAACAGAGACAGGCTAATTCTTTTGCAAGACAACACTTGACCATGTCACACAAACAATGCTGCTCAAACTACAGAACCTGGACTTGAGTACTTTCTGTCATCCACCACATTCCTCAGAGTTTATACCAATTGACTCCTTCCAGGCTTTCGACCACTTTTTGTAAGGAAAAATATTCAATTCTCAACAAACTGTGGAAAACATCACCACTCACTTTCCAGGCTTCTTCTTTCTGGCATACACAAGCTACTACTGAGATGGCAAAACTGTGTCCATAGTTTAGGTACATACTTTTACTAGTTGTACTGCTTCTTGTTAGAGATATAACCAAGTTTTGATCCAAAATCAGACATTTTATGTTTAATGGCCTAAAATAATAGAATTCCTTTTTTCCAAGAAGCCCTGGCCTCTTTCATTGAAGAACAGTACTGGAAACAAAGACCTGGGCACCAGGTAAACCCGCTGGTACCTCGAGGAAATATATGTGTGCATAGCCCATGTGCACACAAACCCACGCTGCTGTGGGATTCAGCTTCATCTACTCAACTACAGTGCATATGCTCAGTCTCTTTTTCCTTTAGTTTTACCAACCATACTTATTTTTAAAATCACTTAAGTCAGCATTGTGTTCACCCACCTCCTTCAGTGGTTTCATATATTTTAATACAGTTAGGACTTTTGTTACCGTTTGCATTTGTCTGAGACTCCCTTATTCTCTGAAATGATTTTTTTAAAATTTGCATACATTAAGCTTTGCTCTATGTGCCTTAAGTACAATGGGTTTTGCCTAATGCATATCATCATATATGTTTCAAAATTACAGTATCATACAGAACAATTTCACTGCTTTATAAATATACGTGCTTTACCTAGTCAACCATGCCTCTCCTGGAACTCCTGGCAACTAGTTTTTTTTTTTTTTTTTAACTTTCTCTAAATTTTTGCCTTTCCAGAATGCTTTATGGTTGGAATCATACATTACACAATCTTTTCAGCCTGTTTTTTTCCCGGTTAGTAAACATGCATTTAAGTTTCCTCCATGTCTTTACATCTTCTTATGGGTTAATAGCTAACTTATCCTTTCCGGTTTTTAAAATGTGACTTGTTTTGTTTTATTTAGAGGCAGAGTCTCACTCTATGGCCCAGTCTAGAGCACAGCAGCACGGTCATGGCTCACTGTAATCTTGAACTTCTGGGCTCACGTGATGCTCCTCCCCCAGTTTCCCAAGTAGTTGGGGCTACAGGTGAGCGCTACACAACTGGCTAGTTTTTCATTTACCTTTAAGGCTGAGTAACATTCACCTGGATGCATGTACCACATTTACCTATTGAAAAACATCTTGGTTGTTTCAGTTTGGGATAATTAGAAATAAAGCTGCTATCAATATATGTAAAAATTGTTGTGTAGACACAGTTTTTCACCTCAGCTAAGTAAATACCCAGGAGAGTGATTACTGGATCATAGGGTAAGATTAAGTTTACCTTTGTATCTATGGTAAGGGGCTGTACTATTCTGTGTTCCCACCCGCAATAAACCAGAGGACCTGTCACTGCACATCTTGCCATCATTTGGTGTGGTCGGTTTTTGAGCTTGTGGCCGTTCTAATGGCTCATGGTCCTTTATCAGATATCTATTTTGCACACATTTTCTCTCAGTTCCGCACTTATCTTCTCATTTTCTCAACAATTTCTTTCACAAAGAGGAAGATTTTAATTTAATGAGGTGCCAAACTCCAGTAAGGTCACCCAGAATTTCTCCAACATCCCATTTTTCAGGAATTTGCACACATACAGGTAATCCTTGGGTTACAAACAAGATAGGTTCTGCAGGTATGTTCGTAAGTTGAACTTGTATGTAAGTTGAAGCAGGTACATTTCCCTGTTTTCTTTCATAGCCTCCATTCATAAGTGCAAGCTGTATGTCAGTTGGATGTTTGTAACTCAGGGACCTACTATAATAGCCTGTGTTCATAGGTGTGACTTGTACATAAGCTAGATGTTTATAACTTGGGAACTAACTGGACTTTATTTTTCTGATGTTAAAATCAGGATGTGAAGAATAGCAGAGTCAAGGTTATATAGCCTGAAGTCCAACCCACACTTTCTGGCCCAGACCCACACTTCTACCTTGCTTTGATGCCTTATAAGCACCTTGCTGCTTACTGAGAAGATTAAATGAGATAATGCATGGGAAGTGCTTGGGGTATTCCGAGTATGATTTATTTGTTATTATTGTGTTATTATTATTCCTCTTAGGTGTATATATTATCTCAGGTTTTGATTTCAGCTATAACCACACAAATTCATAGTGAAACCTTGGCATACTGAGCTAATGATGCTTCACTGAATTTAAAGCAGTTTTATGAAGCTTCATATTGGTAGGATTAAGTAATGCCGAAATCTGACTGTCCTTCATTTCAAAGATTAGCAATAGCATATACAACCTCTAAGCAAAGCCATAACTTACTTTCTTTTTAAGACACTAGGACTGAAATTGTGGAGAAGTCCCCACTCACTCCCTGGGTCTCTCTTTCCTTCCCACTTTCAAAAGAGAACATTTGGCATCTATTATTTAAAAGGCAGGGACAATGGATTCTCTTATAAATGTGATAAATAATCAAAGACAGCATCTGTAAGAGGAGGTGAGGAACAGCCTGTGAAGTATGTGGGAGGGCGCTGCAGTTGCTAAGGATAGCTTCTAACATTTTCTGAGTTCTTACTGTGTGCTAGACACGGTATTAAGAGCTTAGCACATATTATCTTACTTAACTTCAGTTATTATTACTACATTTACTTGAAAACCAGAAAACAGAGGCCCATAAAAATTAAGTAACTTGTTTAAGTCACGTGGTTAGAAAGAAATGGCATGAGGATGTGAAGTCTGGGCTCTGGAGAACCTGACTGGGGTCCTCCATCCCATGGACATCATGCAGTTAAGGTGAACAGAACTTCATCATGCCAAATTTCTTGCAAACAGAAAGACCTAACAGTACCTAACAAATTAGATAAGAGAATCTTAGAAGACTACATTAAGAAATTTTACCTAAACCACAAGCAAAAAAGGATCATAGCTTATATATACATAGTTCAATTCCTGATGGCCTTCGTAGGCAATAATGTTATTCTAAGTGTGCTTGGCATATTAAGAAAATTCCTGTATTCTACAATAATTAGAAAGTAAAAGAAAGACAAAGGATTTGGGCAATGTTGAGTGTTTTCAATGAATGACAAGGAAAAGACCATTAGCCTAGCCATCTATTCCTTCTAACAAGCTTATCCAAGTAACCATTACTCACATTTTTGACAGAGAATCTCAGAATCAACCAAAATACAACTTCAATGCAACCAACGGCAACCAATGTTACTCTAGACACATACATACACAGGTGATAGTGGGAAACAATATTAGCTACTTTGAAGTTAATTCTTCTTCATATAGTCATTTTTTGTGTATTGTAAGACCCATCTGAGGCTAAGACAGGAAAAATCCAAATAATTTTTAATGAAGGTAAGAGTTAAATTGATTCAGTACTAGAAGTATGTACTAATGGTTCTACTGACTTTAAAAGGAACTGCCCTGCTGGCTTTTATACTAAGATTCAAACTGGGCATACCCATTGCTCTCAAACATTAATTGCGGGTGCAATTTCTAAATTGGAGGTTACTGTGCAGACAGATGTGGCTTGGGACTTCCTATAATTTACTTATCAAATCACCCCGAACATATAAACTGGACATTTCCTGTCCTGGCTGGGGGTGATACTGATATAACACATAGATTTGTTGCTTCCTCTACGATTTAACATCTTTCATTAAGACTAGACTACCCCTAGATTTCTAGGGAGTTTGGTGGTGGAAGAAATGAAAGTAAAGAAAAGGCATCACTTTGAGTATTAGCAATGGTACCCTGATTTCCTTCTGAAATGTTACTTCTCCTAACTGCTGAATATCAAGCTAGATTAATGAGCTCTGTCTTGAAATTGTTACTATTAAGCAGAAGAATGAAAAAAGGAAAAAAAATAAGAAAATAATGATGGAGTTCATTCATTCTAGAATTGACAACTTGAAGAAACTGTGAACTAGACAGTGTGTCTTAAATTATGGACATATGCTGATTTTTTCCCCTGAAAGTTGTTTTTCTAACATTTCCTTCAATTTTCCAGATCTCATAGTAGTCATCCAATAAATTTATTTTTCACTCATATTAGCTAGAGTTGCATTCATTTTCCATGGTAACAAAGTATTACAACTGATTTCATTACCTACGAGAATCAGGTACCAAGTTCTCCTGAAGTGCAGAGGAGCTGATAACCTCACTATGTATTGGTTGTGTTCCTTCTCTACCTAAACTGATTTTTATAAATACCACCATTTTCCAGTTATGGTTGTTAGGCATAGAGAAGAGTTAGTAAGAGGGAGTGTGGACTATCTCGTGTGTGTCTAAAGATGATGTTTTCCTCCTCTGGCTGGGGTGGGATGTGCAGTCTCACCTGGCAGCTTAGTGTGTGATTCAGCCACATGACCACATGTGCCAGAGCAGAACGAGGCAGAGACCCTGGCAGGGGAAAGGGATGGATAACTGCACAGTCACCATTCCCTTCCTCTAACCCCCTCAAAGCTGTAACTTCTCACTTCAGCAGGCCTCATTTAGACATGCTTTTTGAACAGTAATCGGCATGTCATACAGATAACACCAAGGAAAGGAACTGCAGATAAAGCACAATTCTGAAAGGGGGCAAAGACTGAGAAAATGTACAAAATGGGTGAATGAATACACATTATTCATAGTGTGTGAGAGATCTGTGATTTTTATAACATTCTACCAGTGGGAGGAATGAAGAGTGGCTGCCAATTGCAAGGGGAAGATGTCTTAGTTGGAAGCCCAAGACATTTATCTGGATGTGAACCTATAAAGAGACAAAAAGAGAAATGAAGATAATAGCAACTGATATTGACCATCCTTTTTCTACTTAGTAGCAAGACTGATCAGCCCAAAGAATAAAGAATATCCTATTGCTTCTCTACTAAGTACTTCTCAATGGCTTCCCCTGCATTTAGAAGTGACCCACGGAATATCTTTTTTTTTTTTTTTTTTTTTTTTTGTAGAGACAGAGTCTCACTTTATCGCCCTGGGTAGAGTGCCGTGGCGTCACACTACTCACAGCAACTTCCAGCTCTTGGGCTTAAGCGATTCTCTTGCCTCAGCCTCCCTAGTAGCTGGGGCTACAGGCACCCGCCACAGCGCCCAAGGAATATCTTGATATATGGCCTTTTGTCTCTCTCCAATCTCATCTATTGCCCCTCCCCTCCCTATTTACTTTGTTCCTGCCATGTTGATCATTTTTTCAGCTTTTGAACAGACCACACTTTTTGCTAAGTTCTCCTACCCTTGTTCTTTCCTTACTCTGTCTCCCCTTCACCACCCCTAATCAGATCTCCATGTTCGTGTCCCATTTTCATAATCATGCTTTGGTCTCAAGTCAAAAGCCATCTCTTCAGGACATCCCACTGCATCCACTATATCCTATACAACCTCCACTTCCTGCTGAATTTTCATCATGGTGCTCACACCAATGTCAATTTATTTGTTTAGAGTCCCTCCCTTCTAGACTCTATACCCCTGAAAGCTGGCATTCTGTCGACCTCAATCACCAGAGCATCCGTGGTGCCCAAAGAGTGAATGAAAGATGGCAGAATCTCAATATTTTCAAATATCCAGCCTAAGGGGAACTCAGATGGAAGCATCATGAAAATTAAGACATAAATTAGGAGACTCAGAATCTTGTCTCTTAAATATATCCTTCACTCTAGCACCTAATGGTTAGCATAGCATATAGAAAATACACTACATAAGCACAAATTATATGTTACACCTACATCTGGTAGCCACCCCTCAAGATGGCCCCAGTGACACTCGCCAATTGGTATTCATATCTTTGTGTTGCCTTTTCCCACACTGAATAGAGGTAACTTGAAAAGCCAATTAAATACAGCAGAAAGGGTGATGTGTGATTTCTGAGACTAGGGCATAAATGTACAGCTAGGACTGCTTGCTCTCCCTTGGATCTCTTTTTTGTGAGAAGCTAATTGCCAAGGTGAAAAGAAAGTACTATCTTATGCTATAGTATCTTATCCATCAGGTAAGGGACAGAGGTCTCTTTGCATCAACTTGCCACTTGTGAGTGTCAGTTATCTGGGTCTTCCGTCCCCATAAAGCCTCTGATGACTGCAGCTACAGGTGCTATTTTAACTATTTCCCCATAACATGACACACTGAGCTGGAACCACCCAGCTAAGCCAGTGCCAGAAACTGTGAGAGATAACAAATTTGTTTATCATCTAACTCCAGTAAGATTAGCCCACATAAAAAAATCCCAAAACTACAGATGTTGGCAAGGAAGTGGAGGAACTAATACATCCTTTCTGGAAAGAAGTTTGGAGAACACTTAAAGAACTAAAAATAGATCTGCTGTTCGGTCCTGCAATTCCTCTACTAGGTATATATCCAGATGATCAAAAATCATTTTACAACAAAGATATTTGCTTAAGAAAGTTTATTGGAGCCCAAAACATAATTGCCAATTCATGGAAGCAGCCCAAGTGCCCTCTGACTTATGAATGGATTAACAAATTGTGGTAATATATACCATGGAATATTATGCACTCATAAAAAAGATAGAGACGTTACCTCTTTTATGTTTACATGGATGGAGCTGGATCATATTCTCCTTAGTAAAATATCTCAAGAATGGAAGAAAATCTATCCAATGTACTATTATGTACTATTATGAAACCAACATATAATTGCCCACACTTTCATACAATGATAAAACCCAATTATAGCCCAGAAAGAGGAGAGATGATGAGGGTAAGGTGGGGGGGGTGGCTGGATGGAGGGTGGTTAAATAGTGGGACCTCACCTATTGTGCATATTGCAAGGGTACATATCAAATATATTAAATGTCTTAACGCAACAATTAATTGAGGTGAAGGCTATGTTAACTGGTTTGATGTAAGCATTCCAAATTGTATATAAAATCAGCCCCTTGTACCCCATAAATGCAGTAATGTATACAGTTATGATCTAATAAATAAATAAACAAATAAATTTGTTGTTTTAGCTGTTATGTTCTGAAAGGTGATTTGTTACTCAGCAACAGGTTACCAACATACTATCTCCTAGTGCCTGGAACATAGTAGATATTACAAAAATGGTAACCAGCAGTACCTTCATTATTTGTACCAGTGAGAGTAGCATGGCTCCCTGGGTAGGGCTGGGGAAGGATGTGTGCCTGTGTATGGCCCAAAACAGTTGAGTACTTATAGTTCTCCTTAGCCCTGAGAAACTGAGACAATGTATATTGGATATCAAGACTGGTTCCTTTATATCATAGTGTTACATGAAAAAAGAAAGGCTGCCTTTTGGGTGTCCTCATGGTGATAATCCCTGTTCTCTCAGGATGGCCCCCAAATGGTGTCAACTTTCATTTTAGAGGGTAGACCCTAAGAAACAGGCCTTAAGACAGCTCAGTTTTTGTGACAAGTTAAGAGAGATGTTTGTGAGGAAGTCTTCTAAGTTAGATTACAGTTTCTTCAGGTTCTGATAGCTGAAACAGATGTTGTTTGGGGATGCCTATGAGCACCCAGAGGTCAGTCTCTGGCCTGTGCCATGTGGCCCTATTCATGAAATGGCAGTTGTTGCTTCAAGGCAAGCAGGAGCACATGTCTGAATGGTACCAAAAGGTAAACTCCAGAAATTTGCAATGGTTCAGTCTCTGTTATTTGGCTAATTGCTCAGGGTATGGCCATTTGGGGAACAGGTCCAAGTCTATGCCCATCAGATATTGCCTAATGGATAAGCAGCTTCCAAAGCCCCATTCGTGCTGTTAATCACGATGATAATCCTTGGTCTCTCAGGATGGCCCCCGAATAAGGTCAACTTTCATTTTAGAGGGTGACGCTAAGAAACAGGCCTTAAGACAGCTTGTTTTTCCTGACGAGTCAAGAGAGATGTTTGGGAGCAAGCCTTCTAAGTTAGATTTCGGTTTCTTCAGAATCTGATAACTGAATCACACTTCTAAGGTAAAACAAATGGAAGGTGTTAAATAATAGAAAAGTCTTTAAAATAGGACTTGGTGATAATGGGAGGGACAGATCCAATTATTTTCTCCCTTTCTCTTTCTTTCAAAACAAGCTCATTACAAATCTAGGGCAGTCAAAAGAAAAATGAAACAGATCTGTGATGGAGTATGGGGATTTCAAATCACTTTTGACCATATTTTAGAAAAAAAATTAAGAGTGATGTTGATGAGTTTCAAAGATAGGCCCACAATTTACCTACTATAATTTACATCTATTACATGTATTAGTTACATCTATTGATTTGGACTATGTATTTTTGACTTTCAGTCTGAGATAATGCAACACATATATAAATTATGTTGGGTTTTATGCCTCTCATTACAACTGTATCTGTATTACAAAGTGAGAAAAATATTAAATTTCCTAACACAGCAAACATGAATGTAAAAAAAAAATTCATAGGAATGTTATAGCATTTATTGATTGAATAACCATGTTTTAGCAATTAAAAAAAATAAAACATACCACTGCATTTTGAATCAACATCCAAATACACTGGGAGACAGAAAATCATGGACTGAAACTGCCAAGAACAGACGTATAATATGATAATGAATGTGGGAAACAGCAAATAAACTGGTTCAGAAGCAAGAAGGGACAATGATAATATGATATGCCACACTCTTAACTGAATTGTCTATGAGAATTGCAACATTTCTATGTTGCTTTCCATTTGTTACAAAGCCACTTTATCCATCTTTCTGTATAACAGTCCTGGAAATTGCTGGAACATAATGTAGTACTTCTCATGGAAGGCGAGGCATGTTCTGGGCTGCACAGGTTTTCTATTGTTATGTAACAAATCACCACACCTCTTACAGCATAAAACAACACATAACACGGTTTCTGTGTATCAGGCGTCTGGTATGGTTCAGTAAGGTCCTATGCTCAGGGTCTCACGGGACTGAAATCAAGGTATCAGCTAGCTGTGTTGTCATTTGGAGGCTCGACTTGGCAAAGGCCTGCTTCCAAGCCCCCTCAAGTTTCTGGCAGAATTTATTTTCTTTGTAGTTATATGCTGTGGTGCTCATTTTTCGGCTTGATGCTGTTTGGGGACTCCTGTGAGCACCCAGAGGTCAGTTTCTGGCCTGGACCGTGTGGCCCTATTCATGAAATGGCAGGTTCATGAATATTACTGTTGCTTCAAGGCAAGCAGGAGCACATCTCTGAAGCTTTGACCTTCTAACACTTTTCGTCTCTGACTATTGTATTTGCTTTTTAAAGGGCTCACCTGATTAGGACAAGCCTACATATATTCAAGAAGAGGCAATTGGCTTATTCAGAGCACTTCAGAGAGTGGGAAACTTGGGGACCGACTTAGAAATATACCACTGTAACTAAAAGAGAATTTTGCATAGAAAGGCATCCTGAGCTACAGCCACATGCATACCACAGAAGACCTGGCTTAGTCCTTGTTTTTTTATAAGAAGATGAGTTGCCTTGGACTTTGCAAAGGTAGAGGTTAAAATACATGGTGTCCCAAAGGTCATCCCTAAAGTCACCATACATAGGGAAAATGGAAAATTGTAGCTTAATGTATCTTTATTTATAAAATATTCATTATGAAATTTTACAAAGAGGTGGCCAACACATAGAGAATATTTTGTAAATATTTTATAAAATTTTGTAAATAAAGGTATATTTAGCTACAATTTCCCATTTTCCCTGAGTATCGTGACTTTAGGGATGACCTTTGGAACAATCTTATTGTTTGGGTCAACCGGCACTACTTCCTCACCAAAATGAAAATGAATGCATCTCAGCATATTTCAAGAATCAGCACAGACCCTTGTTAGAACCAGTATCCTAACAGAAGCCGGATTGAGGAGCTTTGTCCTGACGGGTGACTTGAGCCAGAGTACAAAAATGCAGTGGTGCAGAAAGGAATTAGGCCTTTCCTTAAACCTTCTGGGACCCCACATACACAGAACACACCCCAGAAGTTGCTTAGGGCCAAAGGAAAAGCTGTGCTTAGACATGTTACAACTCAGCTTGCTCCAACCACTTGGCTGAAAGAAATGGGAACTGGGCTAAACAATTGATCAACACAGTGAGTTCTAGTATTGTACGTGATGAATTCTACTGTTGCTACATGTTATTGAAACAAAATGACCAGGAAGGACAGAACAGAACAAAATGATAGACAGAAGGAAGGGATAACTCCCAAATTTCCATATCCTTTACCCAGTAGTCATTGGCATATTGCATCATATAAGGAAACTGTAAAGTTTTTAAAAACACCCATCTTCTCTTTTTCCATAATACCAAAAATATAAAGAGACAAGATTTACATTTAAGTGGATAAAGTAAGACAGCAAAGGCTCTTTCTATTGCTAAAAGTCTCTGATCTAATGTTACTCCATTGCTACCTGGGAAGAGTGCCTTTCCACGTGCCAAAATTATATAATGGGATGGGTAAAAGGAAGTGATTTTATTTACTAGTTGTTTGATTTTGACTAAGCACATGACTTTTGTCCTCAATCTTCTTCCCTGTAAAATGGGAGTAACAAGAATATCTAACTTCTAGAGTTGTGGTCATCAAATGAGATGTGCGCAGTATCTGACATACATATAGTAAGGGATTAATAAATGTTGTAAGTTACTCCTACTATTATTACTATTACCATTATTACTATCAGAGTAAAAATGTTCATGAAATTTGTATTGCTATAAAATTGTCAACAACAAACTATGTATTGAAAACCAATTGGTAGTTCTTAAATACTAGTGTGCATGAGAATCACCCAGTGGACTTGTTAAACACACACTGCTGGGACCTACCTGCAGAGTTGCAGACTAAGTCTGAGAATTGACATGACACACTCATGATCACTATTGACTACTCTGTGAAGTCTTTCACTTTACCAAGGGAACAAAAAGGTAGTCAACTGGAATGGTTACATGAAATTCCACAGCACAGGTAACATGTGGTCATATTTTTCACTGTTATGGATTTTTCTGATTGTCTATAGAAACAGTACTAATTTTAATTATGACATTTTAAGACCAGTTAATTTGGAAAACATAGAAACCATAACATGTAGGAAGCTCTGCTTCACCAATCGGGAATGTTCAGAACACAATTTGTGAATTTTCGTTAGTAAAGGGTCACTTCATATTAGTCAATAGAGAGCAGTATCTACATTTTTATTTTTCTTTTGCTAATTTGGTACTGAAAAATAAGTTTTTTTAAAAACCATCGGTCATCCAATTTAGTAACATTCAGGGTAGTCCTTACTAGGCAAGTTGGTATTATTAACCCTGACCTCAAACTTTTTCATTTACTACATATATAAAATTTTTGGATTTTATTGATATTAAACTACCTCCTTTACCCTTGGTAAATGCAATATTAATCTGAGGAGTCTAACCGTTTCCCTCTTTATCATTGTGGTGTGGGTATGACTGACCCAGCTCTCAGCTGTGTGGGCATGTGACCTCACTCTGGTCCGTCATCATACTGCATTCTGCCAGCTACAATAGCTGATTCAGGTATGGACATAAAGCCCAAGTTAGTCCAAAGGGGCATAACTCCAGCACTTTGCTTGAAACCATTTGAAAAAAAAAATCATCTAAGACTTAAGGCAAGTAAGATGACAGAATATGAACCAGGACCTGGGGTTAGTTCCCTTGTTTCCACAGCCATATGTGACCAACCCAAGTGAGATTGGAGCTCAGAGATGGACAGTAATTAATGGTTACCTTGAACAAATAAATCCAACTATATGCCTGAAGCCATGATATCATCATTTTTTTTTTCTCATAGAGGTATCAGTAAATCCTCTTTTTTTACTTAATCCAGTTTAAATTGATTTTACTATCTGTAAGTAAAAGAGCTCTCAATAATATTGCTCAGAAAGTATATTTTTTATTAAAACATGAGTAAAAATCTCAATACATGGTTGAAAATATTTTATAATATTTCATGACAAATCACAGACATATTAAAGAGGAAAAAACCCCTTAAAATCTATCTTATTTTAAGGCAGTCATGCTGTTATCTATTTGCCACTGGTTATCATTCTACATGTTCTTTGTTTTTTCCTGACAAGATGTCATATTGTCTACATTGATACAGATTTAAATTCAAATCAGCCATTATCCTATCCCCTTGATAAACATGTAATATATCTCTTTCCTGCTAGACTGTTGTTAGACATAGGTTAAAATTGATCCTAACATTCTTCAGTATTCACCAAAGACTGGTAATTATTTATGTGCAAATCTGTGATTTTTACAATAAAGCATACAAAAAAATCAAAACAATAAAAATTATTTCATTCTCTGCATGACACATGTATTGATAAAGGAATTTTATGCTATATTTTTTAATCAGAGGATGACTATGTCAGACTATTTTCACTTTTACTGAAATAAATTCCAATGCATTATAATCACAGAATTTTTCACAGCTCCTGAAAGCTCAATGAACTGAAGAGAAAATCTGCAATTACTTATTTTTCCCATGTTAATATTTTCTGATTAGTGTGAAGGAGACCAATGCTGTAATTCATAGCTCTTTTTCATCATCTGTCCTTAGGTGAATGATAATTTTGGTCTTCTAGCACACAGCCTATAGTCATTTATACCACATTAATAGTTTGTTCCTGTAGAATATCATACCAATTACAAACAAACAAATGTAGTAGTTTAAAGAAAATATCATCTAGGGACATTTCTAGTCTCTAAGGGTCTAAAGTCATGATAAATTCACCTCTGTCCAATTCTAGTAACATACCTACCAAACACAGATGGAGCTACCCAGCATTTGAGCTCTAAATATCCACATGTCATAGAAGCAGAAAGTGAGATTCAGGGATAGTGTGCTTTGCTGGAGTCTCAGAGTTCTGATGGACACTTAGCCCTATGTTTTTTCTCATTCTCTATATCCCTCACAGTCATTTACCTCTTCTTAAAGCTTTGAGGACACAGTCTAGAATATCATAGGTGTACCGGCTGGACAAGAGAACCCGTTAAGACAGACTGTGAAATGAACATAGCCAGAGGCATTGTTCCTTATACTGATTTCCACTGGGTTTATCTACTAAGGGTTTAAGCTCATAAATCACCAACACTTGTTATTGAATTGATTTAAATCATGTGTTGGCGTGCACGATGCCTAGAAGTCACCTGTATCTTACAGAATAAGTTAAAAGAAATCTTCCGTCATATAATCCATGCCCTGTAGAATCATATAGTCATGGTTCATTTTCTTGGGCTTACCCAGTTTAAGGAACTCCAACACATTACATACAAGGTCAGATGTATACAGTGTGTGGAACAGCAACTGGCCAATCACTTTATAATTTTGTAGGAGGATATGTTTTACTAAAGGAAAATAGTTATACTTGCAATGAAGTGGGGGAAAGGATCCAGATTTATGGGGCATCTGGGAGGCCAAATGATTGGGGAATAGTGGAAACAGGCTTTTCACTAGCAAACTTTAGATCTTGGTTATCTCATAGATCAGCATTAACTTGCTGGATGACCTTGAGCAAATCACTTCAGCCCACAGAATTTCAGTTTCTTTGTAAAGGGAGTTGGAAAAGTTCATCATTAAAATCAATTAGAGCACATTATATGAAGCTTGTTAGAGGGAATGTTGTGGCTATCTGAATATCTTTGATTATTGCTTTTAATCTTTCTATTCTTTTGGGATCTGTCTCTTTTCCACTCCATGACCTCCCACGAGCTGCCAATCCCAGTTACATCTTCCCAGCCCTTGAAAAGGCACATGATTCTGATAGATCTATAAAAATGCCCCTTCCTTCACTCCCTCTTTCTGAACACAGTTTTTGGCCCAGGACTGAACACATCACCAAAGAAACCCAATTGGGGTCACTTTTGGAATTCTAATGCACAATGGGGATGGATAATTGAACTAACTTTTCTGGCATCAGTAACTGAAAGGCCAGTGTGAGTCTGAGCCTTTCCATGGTCATCTTTGCTACCAAAGAGTGAAGTTCCTAAGAATTAAGTCAGTCTAAAGGAAAGTAGAGATGAGAAATGGAAAAGAGACTTATGGCTTCATGTTTTTATGTAAGAACCTTAGAAGTCACCATACCATTCTGACAAGAAGAACTCAGCAAATAGAAAAATGAAAACTAAATCTTAGATCCATAAGAGAAGTCAGAGGAAAAATGGTTACCCCTCCTCCCAAATTGGAAAGACAGACAAGTAGATGCAGAGAACCACAACATACCAGAGCAAAAACCTCCCCGGGAACCGGTACTGGGGTAAGAAAACCTTAACTGTAATCAAAGAATTGCTAGAGGCTTGATATGGACAAATCTGAGTAGAGAAATTCCAAGGGGATCCAAACAGAGGAGGTCTCCACACTTCCGTGAGTTTTACCTCCAGGAGTTTGACCAGGTTTTCACAGAGAATACTGCAGAAAAATTGCCTGGTGCTTCCAACAGGGAGACAAAAAAAAAAAAAAGCAACCATTGGAAAAATGTCAGAGTACTCTGTTCTTAACAAAGTCTATCCGTCTATCCTCAGGAGAAACTCATTAACTAAAACCTAACTTGCTAGGGTTTTATCAGAGCCTAACTGACCTGGGGGAAGGGAAAGATACAACTCCAGCTAACTCTAGTCTTCCATGTGAGAGAAGGTTAAATACCAACTGCAGCTCACTTTAATCATCGAAGCAGGGAGAAAAAAAACGAAAAACCACCCATGAAGTCCACAGATAGAGGCTCACTAAAATTCTTGCACCTAATAACAGGACTGTAGAACACTGCCCCACTCCCTCTACCTTACCACTACATTACTTATTCTGACAGTTCCTTTTATCCAGTATATCATGTGTGCTATTAGGAAATACTTACAAGGCATACTAAAAGGCAAAAAATATAGTTTGACGAGTCAGAGTAAGCATCAGAAACAGACTTAAAGGGGATGCTGAAATTATCAGACAGGAAATTTAAAAGAACTGTGATTAATATGCTAAGGGCTCTAACACATAAAGTAGACAGCGTGCAAGAACAGATGAAAAATGTTAAGTGGGGACATGAAAATTATAAGGAAGAACCAAAGAGCAATACTAGAGATAAAAGACAATAAAAGAAGTGGAGAATTCTTTAGATGGGCCTATGTAGACTAGATATGACAGGAAAGAAACTCAAAGCTTGAAGGTGTCTCAATAGAAGCCTCCAAAATGGAAAAGCAAGAAGTGAAGAAGACACACACACATACAACAAAACAACTACAACAACAACAAACATGAGAAAGTAAAAAACTCAGAAAAGAATATAGTTTTACCTTTGTACATATGCAGGAGATTGGTTCCAGGACTTCTTGAAACATCAAAATTTATGCATACAAAAGTCCTGTACTCCTGTAGTTGGCCCTGCACAATTTGTGTATAGGAAAGATCAGCCCTTCATTTATATCGTTTTATATTCCACAAATACTGTATTTTTGATCCATGTTTGGTTGAAAAACATCTTCATAATAAGTGGACCTGCACAGTTCAAAGTTGTGTTGCACAAGATTCAACTGTAACTAAGAATTATGGTACAACTATAATGGTTGTAACATATTATTATATATATAGTGGGAATGTGAGGAATTAAAAAAAGGAAAAAAATAATGTTCAACAACAAACATGATTTAAAATAATAAAAATTAATTAAAAATTAATGTTCAACAACAAACAGTATTTAAAATAATAACCAGATACCCTACACCTATGCACACCATTTTCAGATTATGGAAAATTGAAGATAAAATCAGAGGACAAAATACCTTACCTACAGAGGAAAAATAATAATTATATCCAATTTCTCTTAAGAAACTATATAAGAGAAGAGAAAAGCAAAATATCTGAAATATTGGAAAAACATAACAATCTCAATTTCTGTATCCTGAAAAATTACCCTTCAAAAGTGGAGGAGAGACTTTGTGATGTGGGCTGTTTTCACTCTGGATAGTTGATATCTCAGAGTGGTTTTGATATGCATTTCTCTGATGATCAAGGATAATAAGCATTTTTTCAAATGTTTGTTAGCCATTCATCTGTCTTTGTCAGAAAAGATTCTGTTCATCTCTCTTGCTCAGAGGTAGATGGGATTATTTACTTTTTCTGTTGATTAATGTGAATTCTCTATAGATTGTAATTATCAACCCTTTGTCATATTTATGCCCTGCAAATATCTTTTCCAATTCTGAAGGTTGTCTTTTTGCTTTACTTGTTGTGTCCTTAGCAGTACAGAAGTTTTCAACTTAGTTATAGCCCACATCACCAAGTCTCAAAGCTGCAGATGCTGACCTGGCTATGGAGTGAAGGGAATACTCTTACACTTCTGGTGGGAATTCAAACTAATACAAGCTTTTTAAAAGGAAGTATGGAGAATCCTTAAAGAGCTCAAATTAGACCTCCCATTTGATCCTGCAATCCCATTATTAGGCATCTACCCAAAAGAGAAAAATTCATTTTGTCATAAAAACATTTGCACTAGACTGTTTATTGCAGCTCAATTTACAATCACCAAAAAGTGGAAACAACCTAAATACCCACGAACCCAGGAATGGATTAACAAGCTGTGGTACATGTATACCATGGAATACTATTCAGCCATTAAAAGAGATGGAGACTTTACATCTCTTGTATTAACCTGGATAGAGGTGGAACACATTCTTCTGAGTAAAGCTTCACAAGAATGGAGAAGAAAGGATCCAATGTGCTTAGTTCTAATATGAGGGCAGTAGATGATCTAATATAAGGTGGAGGTTAGGGGAATGAGAGATGGGAAGAGGGAAGGAAGGAGGGGGACAGGGAGATGGAACACTTCTTGGGAAGTGGGACACAATTATTAGAGAAACCTTACCTAACAAATGCAATGAGTATAATCTAATTCTTTGTACCCTCAATGAATTTCAAACAATAAAAAAAAAAGTGGAAGCAAAATAATGACTTTCTGAAACATAAATTGAGAGAATTTGTTGCTAGTAGATGTGCCTTGTAAGATATGTTAATACATTTCTTTAAAGTGTAGAAGTATAAGTCAGGAAACCTCTAAAGACAGGCTTATAAGGAAAGAACATTGGAGAAAAAATAAGTGAAGGTAAAATAAAAACTTTCTAATAGATAACAATTTGTTTATAATAAAAATAGTGACAATTTATTCAATGAATTATGATTATGTTATCATATATTTTACTTATGTATGTTTATATATAAGCAAACGAATTATAGAAATAATGCAAAAAAATGTCAGTGTGGAATTAGGATTGTTTTGTTTATAAGATACTTATTCTACCCATGAAACAATACAGTGTTATTTGAAAGTGGGCTTGATTAGTCATTAATGTATATTGCAAACTTTAGGGTAACCACCAAAAAAAAGTGGGAAAACAAGAAACATATCTACTAAAGATAGAAAAAATAAAAATAATAAATGCTCAATTAAAATTAAGAAAGGTAGAAAAAAATGGGAGGCAAAATGAGAAACAAGGAACAAGGCAACAAAGAGAAAAAAGTAACAAATATGTTGTAGTTATTAATATGACTGCATTAATATTCACTTGGAACAACACTGGTCTAAAACCACCAGTTAAAGGACAAATATTGTCAGAATGGATAAAAAACAAAATCCAACTAACTATAAGTTGTCTATAAGAAATCTACTTTAAATTTAAGGAAACATATTAAAAATTAACGGAGAAAGGTATGGCATAATGGCACTAGTAAAAACAGTGAGAATTTGGGAGTCTAAGGCAGGAAGATTGCTTGAGGGGAAGAGTTCAGTACCAGCTTGAACAAGAGCAAGACCCTGTTCTACAACAAATAGAAAAAATAGCAGGGCATGGTAGTGTGTACCTATAGTCCCAATTATGAGGAAAAGACTACTAGCATTGAGTTTAGGAGTCTGAGGTTGCAGTGAGCTATGATGATGCCATTGCATTCTAGCTAGGGTGACAGAGTGAGATTCTGTCTCAAAATAATAATAATAATGATAATAAGAGTAATAATAATAGTAAGAAGAAGACTAAGAAGCTACTATGGTTTAGATATTATTTGTTGCCACCAAAACTCATCTTGAAATTTGACCACAAATTAAGTGGTATTGGGAGGTGGGGCCTAATGGGAGGTATTTGAGTTGGCGTTATTCTTGTGGTAACAAGATTTCACTCCAATGGGAATTGTTCTCAAAAAAACATTTCCTTGAGAGTGAGAATTGGACAATTCTTGGGTTTTGCCTCCTTGTCCCCTACCCTTGATCTTCTTGGCCATATTTGATGTAACACAAAAAGCCTTCACCAAATGTTGAGCTGATGCCAATACTCCACTTCTTGCACTTCCCAGACTGTGAACCAGGAACTAAATAAATGTCTTTTTGTTATAAATAACCCAAATTCTATTATAGTAACAGTAAGGAAAATGAAACAGTAGCTATATTATTTGAGACAGAGTGGATTTCAAAACAAGGGATGTTAAAGAGGGGCATTACATAATAATAAAGGGGTCAGTTCTTCAAGAGGAAATAATAATATTTATCATGTATGTGCCTAACAAAGGAATATCACAATATGTTAGGCAAATATTGGTAGAACTGCAAAGACAAAAAGATGAAGACTGCACTGTAATAGTTGAAGACTTTAATACCCTTTTTATCAGAAATGGACACATCTAGCATTTAGTAAGAATATTGTTAAACTCAACAACAACACTCCTGAACTTGACAAAAATTCACATCTATAAACTACTTCCTTCAACAACAGTGTAATACATATTAAGTTTAAGTTCACATAGGACAGTTCCCAAAATATACCATATTCTGGACTATAAAACACACTTTAACACATTTGAAAGAATGGACATTTAAAATGACTGTTCTCAGGGAACAACAGAACTAAACTAGAAATAAATAGCAAAAAAACCCCAGAAAATTCCTCAAATGCATGAAGATTAAACAACACACTTCTAAATAATACATTAGTTAAAAAAATCTTAATACACTTTTTTTAATATTTTGAAGTAATTTTGGTGAATTAAAATGAAAACAACTTATCAAAATTGGTGGAAGGTAGTAAAACTAATGATAAAATGGAAACTTATAACATTGAATGCATAAATTAAAAGAGGAGAAAAATCTAAACTCAATTATCTAAGCTTCTGCTTTAGGAAATGAGAAAAAGAAAAGCAGATTAAATCCAAAGTGAGCATAAGAAAAGAAATAGTAAATATTAAAGCAAAAATCAATGAAATTAAAGACAGTAAATCAATAAAGAAAACCAGTGCAACCAAAAGTTGATTATTTGAAAAGACAATTAAAATTGATAAGTCCCTATCTAAGCTAATTAAACAAGAGAGAGGACACAAATTACTAACATCACAAAGAGAGCATATTGCTACAGATCTCATGGACATTAAAAGGATTAAAAAAAAAAGAGATACTATGAACAACTCTATGGCCATAAATTTAATAACTGAGAAGAAATGGACCAATTCCTTGAAAGATATTTGTTGTAAAAGCTCCCACATAAAGACACAGATAATCTGAATAGGCCTATGAGCTAGAAAGAGAGGAAATACTTCCTAACTCATTCTCTTCTTAGGCTTTCACCCTAATACCAAAACAAGACAAAAATTACAAAACAAACAAACAAACAAAAAACAACTATGGACCAATATCTCTCATGAAAATATATACAAAAAAAAATCAACAGAAACATCACTAGCAGATCCACTAAAATGTACAAAAAAATTATGCACCATAACCAAGTAGGATTTATGTAAGGTATGTAGTGCTGATTCGACATTTAAAAATTAGTTAATATAATGTATCACATCCACAGGCTAAAGCAAAATCACATCATTTTATCAACTGATGCACAAATAACATTTAACAAAATCCAATCTCATTAATAATAAAAACTCTCAGGAAACTATGAATAAAGTGGAACTGTTTCAACCTAATAAAAAATATCCACAAGAGGGCAGAGCAAAATAGCTGACTACAATGGAGCTCTCCTAGAATGACTGGGGAAAAAGAACCCAGCCATGCCTGGCACAGGGTCTTTACCCAGAGTCATAGCTCAGGGATCACAGAGAGAATGTGGTGAGCTGGATACAGCATGTGATCTGGAGCAGTCATAATCTGTTGAATTAGGCAAGTGATTGCTACCCACTGGCATTGGCTGGACTCCCATGGAGGCCTAGGATGGGAAGACCTAGATCTTTCACTTGTTGGGGGAAGATGTGCATTAAGTGGAAAATTGGGAACAGTGGGTGGACTTCAACAGTATGCAGTAACCAGATTTGAAAGTAGATGGAGTGGATTTGCCATAGCTTTTGTGGATGGTGAGGCAGCCATACTGAGAAGGTTTAGCCAGCTAGGGGGCTGCCACTGTCAGGAAGGTCAGGAGAAGGTCTTAGCAGGGGCTTAATGTGCAACTGTCTTAATCTTGCTTACTGGGATCAGAATTCCACTCTTGGGACAAGCTGAGGGACATCTGTATCCCATGGGAACTAGAGTATGGGGCAATGTGATATTTGCCTCTGAAGAATTCTTGTGACCTTTAAGATCGCAAGCCGGTAGGGTCTGAATGCTGAGGAAACAATCAGGCAATCATCAAAGGCAGCTAATTTTGAAAAATAACCATAGAGGTTGCTGCCTGTTCTCTGTCTCCTAAAAAAACCACATCACCACATGGTGTCCTGGCAATACATTGTAACATACATTCATTAAAAGAAAAGACTCCTGGTTTTGTGGCCATGAGGAAGAGTTTGGCTTTGCTCAGGCTGAGGCCACTTCAAGACCTAAACTCTGACACAGTTTAATTTAAAGCAAAGGAGAAAGTAAGAAAGAAAAAGGAGGAGATGAGGTGAACAAGAAGAAAGAACATATGAGGAGGAACCAACAGAAAAATTCAGGCAACATGAAAAACTGAAACAGAGCAACTCCCTCAAGGGATCATGAAGCAAAGACTGCAAAAGACTCCACCTATAATGCATTAATGGATGACAAAGAGGGAATTTAAAATGTGGATAATAAAGACAATAAAAGGAATGGATCAGAAAATGGAAAGATAGAACCAAAAGTAGGATAAGAGATATCTAGAATATAAAAAGGATATGGCATAGCTTAAGAAATGAAAGAGATAATCAGGGAATGTAAAAATGCAGCAGAAAGAATCCAAAATAACTTAGAACATGGAAAAGAAAGAATGCAAAGCTAGAGAATAAAGTTTTGAATTAACCCAGGTAGTTAAAGAGGCAGAAAAGAAGAGAGAGAAAGCAGAACAGGCACTTAGAGAACTATGAGACTCCATGAAGCATTTAAATATATGAATAATAGAAATACCTAAAGGGGGAGAAGATTGTCCCAAAAGAATAGAAGCCCTATTAGAGACTATCATAAATGAAAACTTCCCAAGTTTTACTAAAGATCCCAACATATTCCTTTCAGATGGATATTGAACCCCGGGTAATATCAACTCAAACAGAGTCTCTCCAAGACACATTGTAATGAACCTGTCCAAAGTTAAGATGAAAGAAAAAA
The DNA here is from genome assembly GCA_963573935.1 of Arctocebus calabarensis. NCBI lineage: Eukaryota > Metazoa > Chordata > Mammalia > Primates > Lorisidae > Arctocebus > Arctocebus calabarensis. The sequence goes on along the minus strand of CAUYON010142894.1, from coordinate 5,062 downwards.
TTCTGCAAGCATCCAGAAGTAAGTGCCAACGGACCTACAGAGGCAGAGCCATTAGGATGACAGCAGACTTTTCAACTGGAACTATCCAAGCTAGAAGAGCATACTCATCCACCTTCAATATTCTTAAAGAAAACAATTTTCAGCCCAGAATTCTGTATCCTGCTAAATTAAGCTTCAAAATTGATGAAAAAATCAAATCTTTTATGGATATAAAAACACTGAGGAAATTTGCCACAAGACCAGTTCTATGGAAAATACTTAGACCTATCCTCAACACCGACCATAACGATAGATCACCAGCAAAGTACACACAAGTCAAAGGTCAAAATTTAGCTTTCACAAAGGCACAAAGGATAAATTACATAACAGACATTCACAAAATAAGATGAACACAAATCCACCACACTTATCAATTCTCTCAGTAAATGTCAATGGATTGAATTTACCACTAAAGAGGCCCAGGCTGGCTGATTGAATAAAAAAGCACAAGTTATCTATATACTGTCTCCAAGAAACACAGCTAAACCTTGAAGGACAAATCAAGACTCAGAGTTAAAGGATGAAAAATAGTATTTTAAGCAAATGGTAATCAGAAGAAAAGGGGAATTATCTTATTTTCAGATACAAGTAGATTTAAAACAACTAAAATTAAGAAACACAAAGATAGACACTTTATACTGATCAAAGGAACAATACAAGAAGAAGACATTTCAAGTTTAAATATTTATGCGCCCAACTTAAATGCTCCCAGATTTATGAAACAGACTTTGATAGGTTTGAGAAATATGATATCCCATAAAACCATAATAGCCAGGGACTTGAACATCCCTCTGACAGAACTAGACAGATCCCCTAAACAAACTAAACAGCAATACAAAGGATTTAAATGTGAACCTAGAACAAGTGGGACTAATAGACGTATACAGAATACATCATCCCAAAGCTAAATAATATACATTTTTCATCAGCACAGGGCACATACTCCAAAATTGACCACATCTTAGGATACAAATCAAAGCTCATCAAAATTAAAAGAATAGAAATTATACTCTGTCTCTTCTCAGACCACAAGGCAATAAAGGTGGAACTCAACTCCAATAAAAATGTTCATCCTTACACAAAGACATGAAAATTAAACAACCTTACGCTGAATGATAGCTGGGAAGAGGGAGAGATAAAAGAGCAAATCATCAAATTCTTCAAACATAACAATAATGAAGGCACAAGTTGCCAAAGCCTGTGGGATACTGCAAAAGCAGTCTGAAGAGAGAAATTGATCAGATTAGATGCCCACATTCAAAAAGCAGAAAGCACATCAACATACTCATCAACCATCTTATGGAATTGGAAAAAGAAGAACAATTAACCCCAAACCCAGGAGAAGAAAAGAAATAACCAAAATTAAATCAGAGATTAATGAAATTAAAAACATAAAATAATTCAAAAAATTAACGAAACAAAAATCGATTTTTGAAAAACAAATGAAATCAATAAACCTTTGGCCAGATTAACTAGAAACAGAAAAGTAAAATCTCTAATAATCTTGATCAGAAATGATCAATGGAAAATAACAACAGATGCCACAGAGATACAGGAGATCATCTCTGACTACTACAAGAAACTCTATGCCCAGAAAATTTGACAATGTGGAGGAAATGGATCGATATTTGGAACTGCACCCTCTCCCTACACATAACCAAGAAGAAATAGATCTCTTGAACAGAACATTTTCAAGAACTGGGATTGAAGAAACAATAAAAAATCTCCCAACAAAAAAATTCCCTGGTCTAGATGGCTTCACACCAGAATTCTATCAAACTGTCAAAGAAGAGCTTATATCCAAACTGTAGAAATTATTCCGAAAAGTTGAGAAGGAAGGAATCTTCCTTAACACGTTCTATGAAGCAAACATTACCCTGATACCAAAACCTGTAAAAGACCCAACTAAAAAGGAGAATTTCAGACCAATTTTACTAATGAATATAGATGTATAAATTCTCAACAAAATCATAGCAAATAGATTACAGCTACACATTAAAAAAAAATTCATCAAGATCAAGTAGGCTTCATCCTATAGATGCAAGGCTGGTTTAACATAGGCAAGTCCATAAACATAACTCACCATATCAACAAAAGCAAAAACAAAGACCAGATGATCCTCTCAATAGATGCAGAAAAAGCATTCCCTAAAATTCAGCATTCTTTTCTAATTAGAACACTTAAGAATATAGGCAAAAGTGGCCCATTTCTTAATCTGATCGAAGCCATCTACAACAAACCCACAGCTAATATTACACTGAAAACTGAAAGCTTTTTCTGGAATCAGAAAAGTTTGTCCTCTATCACCACTAATACTCAACATAGTGCTGGAAGTTCCAATACAATCAGGCAAGACAAGGAAATAAAGAGCATCCAAATGGGAACAGGGGTGGTCAAATTCTCGTCCTTTGCCAAAGATAAGATCTTATACTCAGAGAACTCCAAGGACTCAACCACAAGACTCCTGGAAGTGATCAAAAAATATAGCAATATCTCAGGATATAAAATCAATGTCCACAACTTGGTAGCCTCTGTATATGCCAATAACAGTCAAGATGAGAAGCTAATCAAGGACACAATTCCCTTCACAGAAGCTTCAAAAAATAAAAAATGAAATACCTAGAAATATACATAACAAAAGAGACAAAGGACCTCTACAAAGAAATTTGATACCCTAAGAAAAAAAATAGCAGAGGATATTAGCAAATGGAAGAACATACCATGCTCTTGGCTGGGAAGAATCAACATTATAAAAATATCTATATTTCCCAAAGCAATCTACAGATTTGATGCAATCCCCATTAAAATAACATCACCATACTTTCAAGATCTGGAAAAAACAATTCTTTGATAACATGGAACAAGAAGGAACCCCATATAGCCAAGGAAATTCTTAATGATGAAAACAAAGCCTGGGGTATCACCCAACCAGAGTTTTGGCTATACTACAAGGCCATAATGATTGAAACAGCATGGTATTGGCACAAAAATATTGGCATTTGGAACTGAATAGAAAACCATTAGATGACCCTTACTTCTTACAGCCATCTGATCTTTGATTATCAAACAAGAGCAGACATTAGGGGAAAGAATCCCTATTCAATAAATGATATTGGGAGAACTGATAACCACATGTAAAAGACTGAACCTGGAGACATACCTCTCACCACTTACAGTCAATTCATTCAAGATGGATCAAAGATTTCAACCTAAGGCATGAAACAGTAAAAATCCTTGAAGAAAGTATGGGGAAAATAATTGAAGATACTGGGCTGGGAAAAGATTTTATGAAGAAGACTTCTGAGGCAATTGCAACAACAAAAATAAATAAATGGGGATTAATTAAACTAAAAAGCTTCTGTACAGCTAAGGAGACAACCACGAAAGCAAACAGACAACCTTCAGAATGGGAAAAGATATTTGCATATTATGAATTGGACAAAAGCTTCATAACTATTATCTACAGAGAACTCAAATTAATCAACAAAAAAACACCCAGCAATCCCACGTGTCACTGGGCAAGAGAGATGTATAGAACCTTTCTAAAGAAAACACACAAATGGCTAAAAAGCATATGAAAACATGCTCATCATCCCAAATCATCAGAGAAACGCAAATCAAAACTATCCTAAGATATTACCTAACCACAGTAAGAATGGCCCACATTACCAAGTGTCAAAGCTGCAGATGCTGACATGGATGTGAGAGAAGGGAACACTTACACTGCTGGTGGGACAGCAAACTAATACAACCTTTTTGGAAGGAAGTATGGAGAATCCTCAAAGAACTTAAATTAGACCTCTGATTGATCCTGCAATCCCATTATTAGGCATCTAGGCATCTTTTTTCAAAAGAAAAAAAATCCTTTTTATCATAAGGACATTTGCACTAGACTGTTTATTGCAGCCCTGTTTACAATCACCAGAATGTGGAAATAGCCTAAATTCCCACCAACACAGGACTGGATTAACAAGCTGTGATAGATGTATATCATGGAAAACTATTCAGCCATTTAAAATATGGAGACTTTATATCTTTTGTATTAACCTGGATGGAGGTGGAACACATTCTTCTGAGTAAAGCATCACAAAAATTGAGAAGCAAAAATCCAATGTACTCAATTCTAATATCAAGGGTGTGAGGGGTTGGGAAGTAAGAGAGACGGGAGGAGATTAGGAAGGGGGGTCATGGTGTATGGCACACCTCTTGGAGGCAGTACACAATTATAAGAAACAAATGCAATCAGTGTAACCTAATCCTTCGTACCCTCAATGAATCCTAAACAATAAAATATTAAATTTTAAAAAACTATAAAAATCCCTTCAGCAAATATTGTAACTACTGATGAGAAACAAAAGCTTTCTCTCCAAGATCAGAGCAATGCAAACTGTCCCCTCTCACCATTTCATTTCAGTATTTGAACGGAAAAGCTAGCTAATGAAGATAAGAAAAGGAAATAAAAGATATACTAATGGGAGGGAGGGAGAAATAAAGCTCTGTTTGTTCTCAGATGACATGATTATCAGTGTATTAAATCCAAAAGAATTGGGAAAAAAACCCTCCTGGACCTAGGATACAAATATGCAAAAGCCAATCACTTTCATTTGTATCATCTATTAACACATGTAATTTGAAATTAAAAACAATGCTATTTATATTAGTATACCCACAAATAAAATATTTTATATAAATCTAACAATATGTATATATAATCTATGTGAGTAAAACTGTAAAACACTGATGAGAGAATTCAAATAAATAAATAAATTCCATAGTCATGAATAGAAAAACTCTATATCATTAAGATACCAGTTCTTTCCAACTTGATCTATAAATTCAATGCAAACTTTTTTTTTTTTTTTCTGGAGACAGAGTGTCAAGCTGTCACCCTGGACAGAGTGCTGTGGCATCACAGCTCACAGCAACCTCCAATTCCTGGGCTCAAGCGAGTCTCTTGCCTCTGCCTCCCAAGTAGCTGGGAATACAGGCACCTGCCACAATGCCCAACCATTTTTTTTGGTTG
>CAUYON010142893.1:0-23154 GCA_963573935.1 Arctocebus calabarensis | reverse complement strand
GCGCCCGCCACAACGCCCGGCCATTTTTTGGTTGCAGCCGTCATTGTTGTTTGGCGGGTCCTGGGGCTGGATTCGAACCCGCCAGCTCAGGTGTACGTGGCTGGCGCCTTAGCCCGTTGAGCCACAGGCGCCAAGCCTCTACAGTATAATTGTGTTTACTCCCCTTTTTGTGCTACTGTGTCATTTATAATTCTGCATGTTATATACCCTAAAATACTTGTTACACTTTTGCCTTTACACATTATGTGTGACCAGTTTACACATTATAGAAGAATTTAACAAAAATATTTTGCACTGTCTACTTGGTTGCTGTTCTTTCTGATGAGAAATTAGCCATCACACTTTTTTCCTAATATTATTCTCGTGAGTGTCCAGTTGAGTTTTCTGGACTCTTCATGATATATATATATGAAACTACAACAGAGTAATGAAGCAAATATGAAAATCTGGAGGACTGATTCTATTGAAGAGATTTGCAAAACTTTAAAATAGGACTTCTCACCATTTTTTGTGCAAAAATACAGAGGCTTTTAAAATTTAATAGGCTTGCACCCATAGCACAGTGGTTATGGCGCCAGCCACATACACTGAGGGTGGCAGGTTCAAACCTGGCCAGGGATAGCTAAACAACAACAATGGCAACTGTAACAAAAAATAGCTGGCATTGTGGTGGGCTATTATAGCCTGTAGCCCCAGCTACTTGGGAAGCTGAGGCAAGAGAATCGCTTAGGCCCAAGAGTTTGAGGTTGCTGTGAGCTGTGACGCCACGGCACTCTACCAAGGACAACATAGTGAGACTCTGCCTCAAAACAAATAAATAAAAATAAATAAAATTTGATAATATTTATGTTAACACTTGTCATGGGTTGTATGTCCCCAAAATATTCATATGTTGAAGCCCTAACCTGATCTTGCTTGGAGATAGGGTCTTCACAGAGGTAATAAGGTCATTAGGGAGGATCCTAATCCAATGTCTAGGATTCCTATAAAAAGGGGAAATTTGGAGACACATGTATACATAGGAAATACGTCACATAAAGATGAAAGCAAAGATGCTTGTACATGCCCAGGGAGAGCAAAAGTTGCCAGCAAATCCGCAGAATTCTTGGGAGTCATGGAGCAGAGTCTTCCTCATAACCCTCCGAAGGAACCAACCCGCTGACACCCAATCTCAAGACTTGCAGCTTCCAAAATTATGAGATAAATTTGTTGTTTAAGCAACTTAATTCCTGTTACTGTTTTGTTTTTGTTTGGTTCTTTGTTTTTTGAGACAGAGCCTCAAGCTGTCCCCCTGGATAGAGTGTCGTAGCATCACAGCTCACAGCAACCTCCAGTTCCTGGGCTCAAGCGAGTCTCCTGCCTCCGCCTCCCAAGCAGCTGGGATTACAGGCGCCCGCCACAACGCGTAGCTATCTTTTGGCTGCAGTTGTCATTGTTGTTTGGCGGGCCCGGGCCAGATTCAAACCTGCCAGCTCTGGTGTATGAGGCTAGAACCCTAGCCACTGAGTTATGGGCGCCGAGCCTTAATGAAATGCTATTTATAAAATCCCTCAATATTAATTGTGAATGCAACAAATATTTTATTTAAATGTAACTCATATAAGCAAAAGTTCTTGAGGACCTTCATAATTTTAAGGGTGTGTAGAGCTCTTCTGAACACGAATTTGGACACACTGCATTAAACTGTGTGATATTAGCTCATATATCTCAGATAATATTTTTTTCTTTCTCGCCTTTTTATTCCAACTTTTTTTTTTTTTTTTTTTTTGTGGTTTTTGGCCAGGGCTTGGTTTGAATCTGCCATCGCCAGCATATGCGGCCGGTACTCTATTTTGAGCCACAGGCGCCGCCCTTATTCCAACTTCTTTTTCTGGATGTTTCAGTTTGGGTAATTCCTACTGCTCTGTTTTCAAGAATGAATTTTTCAATTTGGTTTTTCATTGAGTCTATTTCTCTGCTGAGATTCCCACTTCATTTACTTGTTTGCCTATCTTTTCTTATAAATTCTTTAACATACTTGTAATTGTGTTAAACACTTTGCTAATTCCATCCTCTGAGCAAACTGTGGGTCTGCTTGTTTACCTTTTTTTGTCTTTTTTTTTTTTTTTTGAGACAAGAGTCTCACTATGTCACCCTCTGTAGAGTACTGTGATGTCTCAGCTCACAGCAACCTCAAACTCTTGGGCTTAAGTGATTCTCTTGCCTCAGCCTCTTGAGTAGCTGGGACTACAGGCGCCTGCCACAATGCCCGGCTATTTTTTGGTTGCAGGCGTCATTGTTGTTTAGTAGGCCCAGGCCAGGCTCGAACCCACCAGCCTCGGTATATGTGGCTGGCGCCCTACCCACTGAGCAACGAGCACCACTTAAGACTTTTTGTTGGCGGCTGCGGGCGGCGCGGCCGGGGGCGGCTGAGGCGCGGGGCGGGCGGCCGGGCGGCTGCGGGCACGCCGTGTGTATGCACTGAGCGCAGGCTTTGGGGAGCCTGTTTGTGCCGCGCTTCGGTGATGCGGCGGCGCCGGGGGGTCCCGGTGACCGGGGGATGGGCGCCCGGTCCCGGAGCCAGGCTGACACCGCTCGCTGAAGGAGCCCTTAGTTGGGCTTGTGGCAGGACGGGTGCCCGCCCTGAGCTGCGAGCGACGTGTCCCTCTTCTCTTTTTGTGCCAAGGTTCCCTCCGCAGGCGCGATGCAGCGGGCGGCGGCGCTAGTCCGGCGGGGCTGTAGACCCCGGACCCCGGGCCCCTGGGGCTGGAGTCGCAGCAGCGCGGCCGCCGAGGCCTCAGCGGTGCTCAAGGAGCGGCCGAGCCCAGCCGGCGCGGCCGCATCCTCACGCTGGAGTCCATGAACCCACAGGTGAAGGCGATGGAGTACGCGGTGCGGGGACCCATCCTGCTCAAGGTCGGTGAGATCGAGCTGGAGCTGCAGCGGGCCATTAAGAAGCCCGTTCACACAGGTCATTCGGGCCAACACCAGGGATGCCCAGGCCATGGGCCAGCCGCCCATCACCTTCCTCCGACAGGTGATGGCACTCCGCACCTATCCAAACCTGCTGGACAGCCCCAGTTTCCCAGAAGATGCTAAGAAACATGCCCAGCGGATCCGACAGGCTTGTGGAGGGAACAGCCTGGGATCTTACAGTGCTAGCCAGGGTGTCAACTGCATCCGTGAAGATGTGGCTGCCTACATCACCAGGTGGGATGGTGGCGTGCCTGCGGACCCAGACAACATTTACCTGACCACTGGGGCTAGTGATGGCATTTCTACAATTCTGAAGATCCTAGTCTCTGGGGGTGGCAAGACACTGACTGGTGTGATGATGCCCATCCCGCAGTATCCCCAGCAGTCATCTCCAAGCTCGAAGCCATCCAGGTGAACTACTACCTGGACCAGGAGAACTGCTGGGCCCTCGACGTGGAAGAGCTCTGGTGGGCAGTGCGAGAGGCCAAAGGCCACTGCGACCCCAAGGCACTGTGCGTCATCAACCCCGGGAACCCCACAGGCCAGGTACAAAGCAGAAAGTGCATAGATGTGATTCACTTTGCCTGGGAAGAGAAGCTGCCGAGGTGTACCAGGACAATGTGTACTCTCCGGACTGCAGATTCCACTCATTTAAGAAGGTGCTGTACAAGATGGGGCCCGAGTATTCCAGCAACGTGGAGCTGGCCTTCTTCCACTCCACCTCCAAGGGATACAGGGGCGAGTGCGGCTACAGAAGGGGCTACATGGAGGTGATCAACCTGCACCCCGAGATCAAGGGCCAGCTGGTGAAGCTGCACTCCATGCGTCTCTGCCCTCCAATGTCAGGACAGGCTGCCATGGACATTGTCGTGAACCCCCCAGTGCCAGGAGAGGAGTCCTTTGAGCAGTTCAGCAGGGAAAAGGAATCAGTCCTGGGTAATCTGGCCAAAAAAGCAAAGCTGACAGAAGACCTGTTTAACCAAGTCCCAGGAATTCACTGCAACCCCTTGCAGGGGGCCATGTATGCCTTTCTTCGGATCTTCCTCCCTGCCAAAGCTGTGGAGGCAGCTCAGGCCCATGAGATGGCCCCAGACATGTTCTACTGCATGAAGCTCCTGGAGGAGACCAGCACCTGTGTCGTGCCCAGCAGCGGTTTCGGGCAGAGGGAAGGCACCTACCACTTCAGAATGACCATCCTCCCGCCAGTGGAGAAGCTGAAGACGGTGCTGCAGAAGGTGAAAGATTTCCACGTGAAGTTCCTGGAGAGGTTTGAGTGAGGGTGCTGGGCCCCAGAGGGATGCCCCGCCTTTGGTTCTTCCTCCTGCCTGGCCTGCCCCCGTGACTCTGCCTTGGGCCTCTCAGCAGTTACTGGTCACGTTCATCATCATTTTGCCCCAGGAGACTTCTTTCTTTGTGCCTTGATGTTGGGAACACTTCTCTTCTGAGCAAATGTGAATTTTTGATGTCTTGGAGGCTGTTTTTTTTGGTGGGGGAGGGTTTTGTTTTTTGTGTTTTTTTTTTTTTTGAGACAGAGCCTCAAGCTGTCACCCCAGATAGAGTGCTGTGACATCACAGCTCACAACAACCTCCAATTCCTGGGCTCCAGCAAGTCTCTTGCCTCTGCCTCCCAAGTAGCTGGGACTACAGGCCCCCCGCCACAACGACGGCCATTTTTTTTGTTGTTGCAGCCATCATTGTTTTTTGGTGGGTCCAGGCTGGATTCGAACCCACCAGCTCAGGTGTACGTGGCTGGCGCCTTAGCCCATTGAGCCACAGGCGCCGAGCAGGTTTTTTTTTTTTTTTGATGCAACCAAAGTAGAGGGCAGACGTGGCCAGGGTTCTCTGAATATGTGACTGTTTTTGCTTTGGGAAAGTTCCTTTGGGGTTTCCAACAACCAAGGTGTGTTGGGTAAGGTGCTCTGGAGAAACAGTCCAGTGTTGGGAAATGTATGACTTAGCCATGGTGAGGACTGGGAATCCACAACTCACCAACCTGATCTGTGAAATAAAACCCTCGGTGGCGCGGGGGGGGGGGGGGGGAGGGTAGGGGGTAAGGGGGTGGGGGGTAGGGGGTGGGGAAGACTTTTTGTCTTGCTTATGGGTCATCCTTTATGGGATTTTGCATATTTTGTAACTTTTTATTTAATATTGACCCTTGTGGATGATGCTTTGAATTGTTATCTTCCTCTAAAGCAGTGTTCTCGACCTTCCTAATGCTGCAATGTACTTTCATTGTTAAAAAGAGGTCGTGACCCACAGGTTGAGGACCACTGCTCTAAAGAGTGTTTGAGTTTCCTTTAGGCAGGTAGTTAAATTGCTCACCTTGATCCTGTGGGGGCTTCATTTCAGGCTTTCAAAGGCATGTCTCCTTTAGTTTTACCGTTAGTCTTGGGGTATAACCCTTACCCCAAGCCATAAACCTTTGGGGTTCCAATGAAAAGCATGAGGTATTTAAGAAGTCCCTTCGTGAAATTCGAATGTCAAACTCTACTGAAATCTCCATTCAGCTTTTTAGCTTCCACTTAGTATTTCCCTTTGGGTTCCTTGGAGTCTTGTACCATTTAGGAGTCACCCAAGGATTTGAGAGGAATTTCTATGCAGATTTTGAGATCCCTATTTGGCTTTCGCTGCTCCTGGATTTTCCCTCTCAGTTTGGTACCACTCTGGAAGCCCCTCACACTCTGACCTGTATATTATCAGTCCATTAAAACTATTGCTTTCTGGCTGGTGCCTGTCGCTCAAGTGGCTAGGGCACCAGCCACATACAGAGCTGGTGGGTTCAAATCCAGCCCAGGCCTGCCAAACAATGACAACTACAACCAAAAAATAGTGGGATGTTGTGGTGAGTGCCTGTAATCCCAGCTACTTGGGAGGCTGAAGCAAGAGAATCGCTTAAGCCCAAGATTTTGAAGTTACTGTGAGCTGTGAAACCACAGCACTCTACCCGGGGCGACAGCTTCAGACACTGTCTCAAAAAAAAAAAAAAAGACTACGGCTTTCTGCTTTAGATCTGTTTGCCTCTGTGCAAGTTTAGAATTATTATTGGCAATAGGATTGGTCTGACACAAGCTATTAATACTTTGCAATTATTGGAACAGGTATTAAAACTATTTTTTAGGGCTCAGAGCCCGTAGTTCAGTGAGTAGGGAGCCAGCCACATACGCTGAAGCCGGCAGGTTCAAGCCTGGCCTGGGCCTGCTAAAACAAAATGACAACTGCAACCAAAAATAGCCGGGCGTTATTGCGAGCACCTGTAGTCCCAGCTACTTGGGAGGCTGAGGCAAGAGGATCACTTAAGTCCAAGAGTTTGAGGTTGCTGTGAGCTGTGACACCACGGAACTGAATGCTACCTAGTGAGACTCTGTCTCAAAAAAAAAAAAAGGTAAAACGGTATTAAAATTGTAATAATATATATACCCATAACAAAAGGCGCATACTGCACGCTGTGCACCTCTTCTAATTGCATAATTCAAACGAGGCTTGAGTATTGCGAATTTTAATACCGATTTTTCTCGAAATGTGGCTGCCACTCAGACCCTCCTTCCCCAGTGCCTGAGGGAGGACTCAGTGAGGGCTACCTGGCCTGTCTGTAGGTAGGCCGGCCATCAGCCAGGGGGCCGGCTCCAGAAGGAAGAGCAGGGGCAGGGCTAGGGGCCCCTCGAGGGCGAGCCCACCATCGCTAGTACTCCTGGGGCCTGAGCTCTTCCCGCAGACTAAGCCAGAACCCAACCGACCCCACCCGGAGACAGGGACCGACCGCCAGGTTAATTCCCGGTTCCTGGACGCCGCTCTCCCTGTACTCCAGCACACTCTACCCAGGCAGCGGCCCCGCACCGAGGTACACCGCGCTCCGTCCTCTTTCCGCAGCAAGCCGAGGAAGATTTCCCAAAGGCCACAGCCGCGAGCGTCCAGGGCTCAACCCGAACCCGGTTGCCTGCTGGGAAATGGAGCTGTACGCATGCGCGGCGCGAGTGCGGTCAGGAGGCGTAGTTCGCATTCGTTCCGCGCGTGCGCACTTTCCCGTGGGGAAACCGCCGGACGGCTCTTTGTGGCGCTTGCTGTCCTTTTGTGGGAGGCCGGTCCGCGCGCTCGTTCTGAGCGTCGGCCGACCTTTTCCTTCTGTCCCTGGCCCTATCTGCTAGCCGAGCTCCCTTCTCGCTGGCTCCGGCCGGCGGACCAGAGGCCTGGCCTCGGCCCCCGAGCTCGGGTTCTCCCAGGGTGGTGTGTGACAGCGTGCGATGGGGTCAGGGGTGAGCCCCGTGTGGGGTGCGGGTGTGTCAGCGGACGGCTGTTATGGGGGCGAGCGCACTGTGGGGTGCGGGGAGTTTGCGGAGCCTGCCTGAGCCCGGCCGCAGCCTGGGGGGCGGGGAGGGGGCTCCGTGCCCGGTCGTGCAGCCGCGGGCGCGTGGCGACGCGCGAGGCTCCCCTGCAGGCCGCTGTCCCTGAGCTGTTCTCTGGGCCTGACCTGGGGACCAGGAGGCTACCGAGCTGCCACTCCTCGGGGGCGACCCTGGCGAGGGGACCATGGAGACCTCTGCCCGGAAGCCGGCGGAGACAGGTACACCTTCGCTGTTTTAGTCCTTCGGTCCGTGGACTTGCACTTGAGGGACGCTGACACTCAGGACATTCACTCTAGTCAGACCCACTCTGCAGATCAGGCCTCCTGCTTCCTCGCTGTGAGCAACCACTTGTTCCCATTTAAACATGCTTGGTGGGAAGAAAGGAAAGGCAGAGTTTTCTTCCTTAATTGAAGTGTCTCAAACACGGAGTCAGTCCCCTGGTGCGTCTCAGGTTGTGCTGGCTGTAGAGGCTTGTGCCCGACCACCTGGCTAGACAGTTTCTGTCTCTCTGATTACCACCTTTGCTTTGACTCAGCCTTGAGCCTGGTGGTGTGGACAGAACAGCCCCCCTTAAGTCATTTTTCTCTTTCTCCAGCTCTTCTCTCTCAGAATCCAGCTCTTTCTCTCAAAGAGAATCCAGAGGATACACCCAGGAGGGGTTATCTGGAAGCCAGGTCCGAGGTGAGTGGCTGTCTTTTCTCCCTTCTTTATGAAGAGTGTTAGCATATTCCTTCCCCAGCCCTGGATCTGCAGTCATCCTCAGACCTTCACCCTCAGGAGGCTCTGGGCAGCAGGGACAGCTTCAGTCCAGTTGCCCCAGTTGTGCCCTGGAGATGAACTCTCTTGCCTGTCCCTTCCAGTCTGGTTCAGTGAATGAGTTGCCAGAGCTGTATGGCCAGCACTGTGCTGGGAGCTCTGAGAATTGTTTTTAGTGGCACCTAAGCAAGTGCGTGACAGTTCACTTGAGTTCAATTTGCTTATCCCCACATATTGGTCAGGGGCTGTTGCACATCACCGAAGGTTTGCACTGGTTGGTCCTTGTTTGGGGGAGTTTACTCGGATAGATTCAGGCAGGGGCATGTGGAACAGCTGAGCCAAGACTGCACTGCAGCCCTGGGGTAAGAGTGAAGCATCCCTGTGAGCTGTCCTCTGTACCTGGCCTTGATGTAGGGCCGTCATGCAGAGATCTGGAAGTTTAGAGAACCTATGAACTCAGCAGGGAACTGGCCCCAGGGCCACTTCTGCAGCTAAGTGGGACCCAGATCCCTCCTTTTACTGATTTTGGACTTTGCTCCTAATTTTGTTTTTCCACCTAAACTACCGCACCCCATGGGGGGTATTTAGAAGGGTACATTTGACAAGGAGAATACGGGGTAGTGTAAGGGCTGGAGGGTTGAGAGTTCTTTGATTTTGCTTTTTGTTTTTTTTAGGATTTGTGACTGACTGTCAATCTCTCATTCAAAAAAGGTGAGAGTGGACGATACACAGAAAAAGCTGTAAAATGTCTATGATGAGATGTGCCTGGCTCCTGATAGTTCTGTGAAACACTCGAGACATGGCAGACAAATGTAATGCACGATCCTTGATTGGAGCATAGGTGTCCAAAAAAAAAAAAAAAAAAAAGATTAAGAAAAAGAAGTTTAGGACAATTGAGAAGATTCGAAAATGGGTTGTTACGTGAGGATAATACTGTATCATAGTACATTTCTTTGGTGTGCTGGTGGTCCCGTGATACTGTAAGAGGATACCTGTGGGAGGCAGAAGCTGAAGGAGGAAGAGGGGATGTCATGATTTTGCAACTTACTCTCAGATAAGTGAAGGTGAAGGCAAAAAATGTGTGTGCATGTGTGTGTGTCTGTGTGTGCAGCTATCTCAGGGTGGTGGTACCCTTCTTGTGCATGTGTGTTATGGCTAAAGTACCAGCTTGTTAGATCTTTGTAGAACAAGTCTGGTGTCCTGAGCACTCCTCTGTCACATGTCACTTCTGACACTGCTTGCCAGGGCCCAGGCCTGGCCAGGTCTCGGCCAGGCTTAACTAGGTTCCAGACGCGGACCACTAAGTTACCTTGCTCAGGTTCAGTTTCTCTTAGGTGGAGAGAGAGAGAGAAAGAGAGTGTGAGTCTTAGAGAGAGTAAAGCAGTCTTCTTAGAAAGATAGATCTTAGTCTTTAGCAAAGCTTGGTAATCTTCAGCAGAGAGACGCCGTGCTGGTGTTCTGCAGGCAGGAGAGGAGACAGAGTCAGAGTAAGCCTGTCCATGATAGAATGCGCATGCTCCTTGACTGCCTTCTCCTCCAGCCTAATATAAGGCTGCTCTCATGCCTGTCAACACCACAGGTGTAGAGACTACCAATTCACCACTGCTCGCATCTAGCGAGCTCTCATGCTTATTAGGAGAGCTAGATCCCTCTCTATGCCCTTTCCACCCAGGTATTCCATTATTGACCTATACAGGTATTTCTTATAACTCTCACTCCTCCAAGCCATAGGCTATATGGGCTGCAACACTCCTCACCTGAGGCTTTCTCTCCCAACAGTCTCACCTGTATTCATGGTTTAGGTTTTCTGGTCTCTTGGCACTTCTCACATGGTCCAACATGACTTCTCTTGTGGTTTCATGACCACATCAGCATTTGAGTCCCACGCACACCTCCTGGGAATTTTGCTCTTTTTCCTGGAAAATGACACATTGGACATGGGCTTCTCCCAAGGGGCTGGAGAAACCCCAAAGGGCCTGCAGTGGGCTCAGACCCTGCCCTACTCATGCTGATTGATGCCCCATCTCCCCACCCCACACTCCGATGGCGCTGGAGCTTCATTGCAGCCCATTCTCTCCTTCCTGTGGCCAGTGCAGCCACCGTCCTCCTTCAGGCCTGTGCTTCAGTTAGGGGCATGATCTCAGCATCCATCCTCACCACACCACCTTCTCATCTTCCTGAAATCCAGTGCTTTTTGGAGATAGCTTTATTGAGATAGTAATTATATACAGCACAGTTCTCTGATGTTAAGTTTACAATTTGATGAGTTTTGGCAAATGTACAGAGGTGTGTGACCAGCGGCACTACTGTGATATGGAACATTAACTTCCATCTCCCCAAATCTCCATGGGCTACTCTGGATGCAGTGCTCTTCCCTCACCCCTTGTCAACCACTATAGTTTTGGCTTTTTAAGAATGTCGTATGGAATTATATACCCTGTGGTCTTCTGTCTCTGACCTATGTCACACAGCTTGTGCTTTTGAGTTAGTCCATGCTGTTGTGTGAATCAGTAGTTTGGTCCTTTTTGTTGCTGAGTAATATTCCATTTGTGTTAGTTTGCTATGGCTGCCATGACAAAGCGCCACAAACCGGGAGACTGACACACCAGAGATTCAGTTTCTCTCAGTTCAGAGCTAGAAGTCTCTGAAATCAAGGTGTCAGCAGGAGTGATCTCCTCTGCAGCCTCTCTCCTGGGCTTAAAGATGGCCCCTTTCTCTACACATCTGCATCTGGTCTTTCTTACCTTCATACCTGTCTACATCCAAATTCCCTCTTATGAGGCCACCAGTTATATTAGAGTAGGGTCCACTGCAGTGAATTTATTTTAACTTAACTACCTCTCCGAACACAGCGATATTCTGAGCTTCTGGGTGTTGGGGCTTCAACATGAGAACTAGGGGGAGGGCATACAATTAAGCTCATAACTCTATTGGATGGATGTTACACAATATGCCTATCTGCTCCCTAGCGACAGACATTTAGGTTGTTAGCAGGATGGGCTGTTACAAGTAACATGCTATAGATGTTTAAATACAAATATGGCGATGTGTTTTAATTTCTTTTGAATAAATACCTAGGTGTGAAATTGCTGAGCCGAAAAGTAAATATATATTGGATTGTCAATTTTATGTATCTTTTCCAAGAACCATCATTTGTAGCTGGCATGGTGGCTTCACGCATGTAATCCTAGCACTTTGGGAGGCTGAGGCAGGAGGATCACTTAAACCCAGGAGTTTGAGGTTCCTGTGAGCTATGATGAAGCCATGACACTCTCACCTGGGCAATAGAGTGAGACTATATCTCGAAAAGAAACATCTTTTAGTTTCATTGGTTTTCTCTATTTTTTTTTCCTATTTTCGATCTCATAGGTTTCTTCCTTTACTTTGGTTTCTTAAGAGTAAAAATTAAATATTGATTTGACACCTTTGGTTTCTCATATTAGCTTTCAATGCTGTAAATTTCTCTCTTTTTTTTTTAGTTTCTTGGGGAGTTTTTTGGAGACAAAGTCTTGCTCTGTTGCTAGGGTGGAATACAGTGGTGTATCATCCCATCCCTCACTGCAACCTCAAATTTCTGGGCTCAAGCGATAGTAGCTGGGGTGCTATGAATTTCTAAACACTGTCTTATCTCTATCCTACAACTTCTGTTATGTTGTATTTTCTTTTGTATTTGGTTTGAGGTAGTTTCTCATTTCCCCTTGTGACTTTTTTTTCTTCAGCCAACGTGTTATTTTGGAGTATGTTGTTTAATTTCCAAATATTTAGGGCATTTTCCAGATAGCTTCCTCTTATTGATTCCTGGTTTAATTCTGTGCTAGTCATTATTCTTAGTGAATTTTTCTAATTTACTAAGACTCATTTTGTTTCCCAGCATGTGGTTTACTTTGGTATATGTTTTGTGCACACTTCAGAAGATTGTATATTCTGCTTCTTTAGCTCAAATGTTCTTTAAATATCAGTTAATTGAATGATAGAGTTAATTGTCCTGGCAGTTTTGGTGTTTTTTGTTTTTTTTGTTGTTGTTGTTGTTTGTTTTTGAGACAGAAAATAAGAATGAGGCTCTCATCCCTACTAAAAATAAAAAACTCAGCCCAGTGTGGTGGTCTGTGCCAGTAGTCCCAGCTATTCAGGAGGCTGAGGCATGAGGATCTCTTGAGCCTAAGAGTCTGAGGTTACTGTGAGCTATGACACCAGAGCACTCTACCCAAGGGGATAGAGTGAGACTCTGTCTCAAAAAAAAAGTGGATTTTTTTACATGGCATGTAGTTGAGTCTTGCTTTTTTTTTTTTTTTGAGACAGAGCCTCAAGCTGTCATCCTGGATAGAGTGCTGTGGCATCATAGCTCACAGCAACCTCCAATTCCTGGACTCAAGCAAGGCTCCTGCCTCTGCCTCCCAAGTAGCTGGGACTACAGGCGCCCGCCACAACGCCTGGCCATTTTTTGGTTGCAGCCATCATTGTTGTTGGGTGGGCCGGGGCTGGATTCGAACCCACCAGCTCAGGTGTACGTGGCTGGCGCCTTAGCCCATTGAGCCACAAGCACCAAGCCGAGTCTTGCTTTTTTATTCAGTTTGACAATCTCCACCTTTTAATTGGAGTGTTTAGACCATTCATATTAATGGAATTAAATATGATTGGATTTGTATCTGCCATTTTGCTATTTGTTTTCTATGTCTTATATCTTTTTTGTTTCTCTGTTCCTTAATGCCTTCTTTTGAGGTAAACAAATATTATTCTAGTATACTTTTTTTTTCTCTTTGAAAGAAAGAGCCTGACTCTGTTGCCCTGGATAGAGTGCCCTGGCATCATCACAGCTCACAGCAACCTCTTGATCCTCTTGCCTCAGCCTCCCAAGTAGCTGGCACTCCTACAGTTGCCCACAATGATGCCCCGCTAGTTTTTTTCAATATTCTAGTATACTCCTATTTCCTCTGATTTCATTAACTTTTTTCCTTTTAGTTATTTGATTGGATGTTAGACAATGTGAATTTTACTTTGTTAAGTGGGTTTTTGGAATCCCTTAAATGTTTCTGGGATTTTTTTTCTGGGCTGCAGTGAAATTACTTGGCATTAGTTTGGTCCTTTCAAAGATCAAAGCTAGTCTGGGATGGGGTGGCAGCTGGGATGCCAGGCCAGGGGAGTAGGGAGGTGTGAAGCAGGAAGGAGTAGAAGGCAGTCAGGAGTCGGATGGGGACTCCAAGTGGACCCTCTTGATCCCTGGGGGCATAGAACTTGATGGTGCATAGAAGATTCCCATCCTTCAAATGTAATCATGGTTTCTAGTCGGATTGGATCCTTTTCTAACAATGACTTTTGAATAGAGTTGCTGGATTCTTTGTAGTATTCTTTCCAGTTTTTTAAGTTTGAAATTCTTGACCCAAGAAAGGAGAGAGCATCTCATACAGGATATGGTGCCTTGTGCAGCAGCCGTGTGCAGCCCCCACACCTTGAGTTGGCACAGCCCAGCAGTGTCCATTCAGAATCTCCCTTCCAGTCCAAGAGACTGGTGGGGAGCACGTGTGCCGATTCCCAGCCACCACCACCACCACCCCAGTCCCCAACTCAACCATGGTTAATGTCCACGGCACAACCTTCTGTGTTTGGGAGAAGGTCACCTGAGGTTAACCCTGTACTCATAAGGCCCTTCACCAATCTGTGGCTGCCTTGGAACCCTGCAGACAGAGCCACTGGTGTCTTGGGTGAGTGAGAGGTGCATGTCATTTCAGGAACTGGTGACTTTCAAGGATGTGGCTGTGGATTTCACCCAAGAGGAATGGGGTCAGCTGGACTCCCCTCAAAGGGCCCTGTACCGGGATGTGATGTTGGAGAATTACCAGAACCTTCTTGCCCTTGGTAAGAGGGCTCCCTTGAAGCTAGGTGTCCACTTGCACTCAGCTTCTATCCCATGGGAGATATTACCAAGGATGTCTTTAGCACCAGCCCTGGTTCTAGACATGTCACAACATGGGAGATGTAGCCTTTGCTCTGTCATGCCAAGAGTCCCCAGTAGGGAGCATAGCAGCTGGTGACACTGTCACTTGGAGTTGCCCCTGGGTGCAGGTGGGGGACAGGGAGGGAGGACTACTGTTAGGGAGGAGAGTGGGAATTGGGGGCCCTGGAGCCCAGCCTGCCCAGCAACGAAGGGAGAGTGTCAGCATGTGTGCAGTCTTCAGAGGATCCATTGCAATTTGGGTTCTGTGTCCGAGACCCCTCACTAGTCTCAGGTCCCTGAGGCTTTGGGTTCCAGGGTGATGGTGCACATGTCACATCCCCTGTGATTCATTGTTCACGAGGTGTCTCAGAAGGGCAGGTGGGCCTGGAGAGCCACCGCACATCTAGCCCTGCCACTTTGTCCCACGAGCAGGGCCTCCAGTCCACAAGCCAGACGTGATTTCCCACCTGGAACGAGGTGAGGAGCCGTGGCAGGTGCAGAGGGAAGTCCCTGGAGGGCCTTGTTCAGGTGAGCCGGAGACATGGGGGAAGGTGCTGGGCCTTCCTCTCCTTGTGTGGCTCTGGTTTTCCTTCTACATTCCCCTGCCTGAGTTCCACCCTGCCTTCCCAGGGCCCCTGCTCGACCCTCCCTACCTCCCATGGACTAAACACTGACTGTGAGCCAGGAAGTGGGGACACGGCACTGAACAAAACCAGCCAGACACCTGCTAGCTAATGGGGACACAGGAATCATACCTGTTGGGTAGAACCATGGGGGTGGGAAGTGTACATGGGATTGGGATTGGGGCTTCCATCACCAAGAAGAGGGGACAGGAGCAGTGAGGACATGGCGGTGGGCCACACTGACCAGGGCCAGGGTCAGCTCCACCCACAGCCAAGGTGCCGGCCTTCCCAAGTGAAAGTGGCCAGAGATAGGTCCTGAGCAGAAATTGGTCTCAGTGTTTCTTCTCTGACATTTTTGTTCCCATAGACTTCTCTCTGAGTCAGTTAATGAATAGGTGGATTGAACAGTTGCAGCCTGATTTAGTGGACAGGAAGTAGCCCAGGTATGGTGGCTCGCTCTAGCACTCTGGGAGGCTGAGGCAGGTGGATTGCTTGAACTCAGGAGTTCGAGACCAGCCTGAGCAAGAGCGAGACCCCCATCTCTACTAAAAATAGAAACATTCACCAAGCATTGTGGTAGGCACCTGTACTCCCAGCTACTCTAGAGGTTGACGCAGGAGGATTGCTTGAGCCCAGGAGTTTGAGGTTGCTGTGAGCTAGGCTGAAACAATGGCACTCTAGCCTAGTGACAGAATGAGAGTGTTGCAAAAAAAAGTTGAATGAACACTTCCTGCTGTGTGTGCGGGTATCTGGGAAGTGGGAGACACAAGCCTTTTTTGTGGGAAAGGCTGCAACGTGCAGCTAAACACAGAGCCACAGGGCTGTGTATGCGGGGCCAGGTGGCTGGGTGGAGGGACAAGGTGGCCCCTCTGCAGTCCTCCCAACTCCCCCCCACACCACCCCAG
The DNA here is from genome assembly GCA_963573935.1 of Arctocebus calabarensis. Lineage (NCBI taxonomy): Eukaryota > Metazoa > Chordata > Mammalia > Primates > Lorisidae > Arctocebus > Arctocebus calabarensis. The sequence continues at coordinate 7,643 of CAUYON010142893.1, read as the reverse complement.
GCCCCAAACTGTGTCGGCAGCTGGAGCCCCAACTTCTTGCACTTTGCTTCCCACTCCAGCTTCCGCTGCTGTCTTTGCCAAAATTATAGTTTTTAAAAAGTAATGTTTCTGTTTGGTTAATACATGTTTGTGAGCTATGATCGTGGCGCTCTACAGCAGCCTGGGTACAAAGCATAACTCTCAAAACAAACAAAACCCTCCGAATTGCAGTGCCATGCTTCCATCTATTCAGAGGAAACCCCTTTTTTGATTTCTTACAGAGTGGGAGCTTAGGCCCAAGACGAAAGAGGCGTTCTCGCTCCAGCAGGACGTTTGCAAAGAAGAGCCGTCCCTGGAACTGACTGTGCCCGGCCTTCTCAGCGCCAGCTGGAGCGAGGCATGGGCTGGGGACAAGCCGGTGAATGCTCTGCAGCAGAGCCCGGCCATGCCCTGGCTGGGAGCGTCTGCCACCCCTGGGGACATCCCTACGGAGCCAGGCCCCAGGGAGTCCGAGGAGAAATGCCCCCTCGGGTGCGCCGTCTTTGCGCAGCACAGCCTTCGTCCAGGAGGACAGGGTGAGGATGTCTGGTCCACTGAGGATGGAAGCAGAGCTGCCCGGAGGACATGTGCCGGGGAAAGCGCTTTCGAGTCTGGCGAGCCCGGGAATTTCCTGGGCACGCACCTGCGCTGTGCCGGCGGCGCGGCCAGCGGGGAGCGCGGGGAGGCCCCGGGGCAGGGCGCAGTGCGGGCGGTGCCGCGGCGCTGGCCGGGCCGGGAGGGGGCGCGCGCGTGCGGTGAGCGTGGCAGGGCGTCCCCGTGGAGCTCAGGCCTGCTGGGGCACCGGCGCAGCCGGCCTGGCCAGAGGCCCTTCTTCTGCGGCCAGTGTGGCAAGGCCTTCAGCTGCCACTCGTCCCTCAACGTGCACCAGCGCACTCACACGGGCGAGCGGCCCTACAAGTGCGGCGCCTGCGACAAGGCCTTCAGCTGCAGCTCGCTGCTCAACATGCACCTGCGCGTGCACACGGGCGAGCGGCCCTACCAGTGCGGCGAGTGCGGCAAGGCCTTCAACCAGCGCACGCACCTCACGCGCCACCACCGCATCCACACCGGCGAGAAGCCCTACAAGTGCGGCGCCTGCGGCAAGGCCTTCACCTGCCACTCATCGCTCACGGTGCACGAGAAGATCCACAACGGGGACAAGCCGTTCAAGTGCGGCGAGTGCGAGAAGGCCTTCCACAGCCGCTCGCGCCTGACGCTGCACCAGCGCACGCACACGGGCGAGAAGCCCTTCGCCTGCAGTGACTGCGGCAAGGCCTTCAGCTGCCACGCCTACCTCGTGGTGCACCGCCGCATCCACAGCGGCGAGAGGCCCTTCAAGTGCGGCGAGTGCGGCAAGGCCTTCAGCTCGCACTCCTACCTCGTCGTGCACCAGCGCGCGCACACCGGCGAGAAGCCCTTCGACTGCAGCAGGTGCTGGAAGGCCTTCAGCTGCCACTCGTCCCTCATCGTGCACCAGCGCGTGCACACGGGCGAGAAGCCCTACAAGTGCGGCGAGTGCGGCAAGGCCTTCAGCCAGAAGCACTGCCTCGTCAAACACCAGAAGGCTCACTCCGGGAGCAAGGCGCTCCAGTGCGGCGAGGTGTTCGGCTGGAGCGCGCACCTGCGGGAGCACCGGAGGCTGCACGGCCAGGGGAGGCCCTTCGCGCTCCAGCTCGATGAGCACCTGCTGAGCACCTACTACGTGCCGGTGCCGGGCAGTCTGCTGGGCGCCGGGGACGGGGACCCGGTGAACGCGCTAGATGTGGCCAAGCTCTTGTGCGTGGTCCAGCCCCCAGCCAGCAGGAATTTCCCCCTGGGAGCAAACACTTCCTGAGCCACCCAACAAGGAGAGTACTCTCTCTCCTTCCTGGCTACCTGTTCCTCCAGAAGCGTGAGCCTTGCCTTGTCCCCAGTCGGGGGGACTTGCCAGGAGGCTTCCCTGCAAGGATACACTTTAGGAGGTGGGTGGTGAGGACCATTTCAGGAAGTCCTGTGACCTGTTTCCTTGCTGGGTCTGGAAATCATTGACAAGGAAGTAAATCTTTCTTACAGATTAAAAAGAAAAAAAAGATCTATCAAGTATTGTGTCCTTGGACAGGCGGGATTCGATCTGGAATTTCCTCTGTAAACTGTTACATTCAGAGTAATAATAAAATAGAAGAATCATGAACAAATTTACTTCTCAGCGAACTCGATTATATTTCTGGAGGGGAGAATAAGCTCGGATGGTGGGCATTTGGGGAAAAGTGAGTTTCCTGGACTTACCTCATGTAAATAGCTCTACTGCAGAGCCATCCTTTTTTTTTTTTTTTTTTTTTTTTTTGCTGTTTTTGGCCGGGGCTGGGTTTGAACCCACCACGTCCAGCACGAGGGGCCGGCACCCCACCCCATTGAGCCACAGGTGCCGCCCAGAGCCATCCTTTAAGACAACGCAGTGAGGGGTGTTCCAGCAGTGGTGGCAGCGTGGCCCAGCGTCAGTGTAGCCAGGGCCTGACTTGCCAACAACACACCTTGCCACTTAGTCCCTGGTGAAAAATTGGGAGCGCCAAGGGGTCCGGGGAATGGGTCTGGAAGCTTCCCTTGCCTGACTGGGGCTGGGCTGGGCAGGGCATTCCAAACTAGTGAGGCTGCCCAGCAAGGCCTCTTCCTGCCAAATAGCTGGGTCACCAGCTGTTGGTGGAAGGGGGGTCCTCCACAATGCTCCCTAGAGGGGAGAGCTATAGCCCAGGGAGGTAGTGGACTCCCGACCTTCCCCGTCCCTACACTCTCCACAGAGATTGGAAGCCAGAGTTAAATGGAGTAAATGTATTTCAGTCTTAGACAAGAATAAGCTGCCCTCTCAGTGATAATATTTTACATTTATATAGTGCTATAGTTGATGAAATACTTTCAATATGTTTTTTAAAATATAAAGGTAAAACAACCACACTTAAGAAAATGTGGACTTAAGGAAAATAAAACTCCCATAATTCTTAATAAAACTGCACTTTGTACTTTGATACATTACCTTCCGCTTTGTTCATATTAGAGTTTTACATCAAACACGGTGTATCTATTATTTTTATCTTTCTTCCCCCTTAACTGCATAGCAGAATTTTTTCCCCGAGTAGCTGACCTGTTCTTATACTGCTACATGGAGACACAGAGTTCTGTCTGGTCTATTAGGATCTCTTTTGTTGGATGGTGAAGTTATTCCCATGTTTTTCACTGTCATAAATCACCCCTTACTGAGCATTAAACTTCTTTGGTGTTTTCTTGGGTTTCTAGAAATGAAAATTTTAACATAAAGGAAATGAACATCTTTGGGAATTATTCCAGTAGGTTTTTAGTATATGTTTCATTATTAAGAGATCGATCACTGGCTGGGTGCCTGTAGCTCAACGGCTAGGGCGCCAGCCATAGCAGGTTTGAATCCAGCCCAGGCCTGCCAAACAACAATGACGATTACAACCAAAAAGAAAAATATCTGGGCATTGTGGCAGGCGCCTGTATCCCCAGCAACTTGGGAGCTTGAGGCAAGAAAATCACTTAACCCATGAGTTAGGGGTTGAGCTATGACGCCATGGCACTCTACCCGGGGCAACAGCTTGAGACTCTTTCTCAAAGAAAAAAAAAAAAATCAATCACCAATATTTATCAGGCAGGAAAGTGCCCTGCTTGTCCATCTCCTAGAGATAGGACTGTTAGAAGTTGGGTGTCCAAGCCAGGCATTGTGGCTCACACCTGTGATCTTAGCACTCTGGTAGGCTGAGGCAGGAGGATCCCTTGAGCTCAGGAGTTTGAGACCAATCTGAGCAAGAGTGAGACCCTGTCTCTACTAAAAATAGAAAAATTAGCTTAGTGTTGTAGCAGGCACCTGTAGACCCAGCTATTTGGAAGGCTGAGGCAAGAAGATAGCTTGAGCCCAAGAGTTTGAGATCACTGTGAGCTATGATGACACTGCACTCTACTGAGGGTGACAGATTAAGACTCTGTCTAAAAAAGAGAAAAAAAGGCTCGGCACTCATAGCTCAGTGGCTAGGATGCTGGCTGTATACACTGGGGCTGTCGGGTTTGAACCTAGGCCAGGCCTACTAAACAACAATAACAACTGCAACAAAAAAATAGCTGGGCACTGGGGCGGGCGCCTATAGTTCCAGCTACTTGGCAGGCTAAGGCACAGAATCACTTAAGCCCAAGGGTTTGAGGTTGCTGTGAGCTGTGATGCCATAGCACTCTACCGATGGTGACCAAGTAAGACTGTATCTCAAAAAAAAAAAAAAAAAAAAGGTTGGGTATGCAGATGTGGCTAGATGTGTTTTTATTGTTGCTCTTCTTAAAAAATATTTGAAGATGTGCTTTGTCCCTCTTTCTCTTGGACTCTTGAGGCTTTTTTATTTACATATTGACAACCTTTTCCCCTGATTATATGAGTGATGTATGTATAAAGAAATATGGGGAGGGGGGAGTCACAAAATTAAAAGAATAAAATCACCCTCTGTATCAGTTCATGGCTTATTACCTGGAAATAAGTAGGAACATTTAGATGTATTTCCTTCCATTTTTTTCTATGCATGTTTATAGATGCTTTTACTTTTAAAAGAAAATTAGATTTAGGATTGAAGGTGGTGGCCGAGTAGCAGCTTCTGTGCAGCCAGGTGCAGTGAGAGTGGGGAGAGAAGACTCCAGGCATCTCTGGCCGGTGGGTTTTGCCCAGAGGCCTCCCTTTTGTGATACAGAAAGTCAGTGAGAGACTTCTGGACCCCACAAGGAAGACAGAAGCGGTGGAAAACTGGCAAGTGGTACGTGCATTTGTTTGGTCGGAGGCTGCCTGCAGCTGTAACCATAGAAACGACGAGAATGCAAACTGGAAAAAGCCCTACCTTGGGGCTGTTTTGGTTTTTTTGGACTTGGACACTCAATTGAACTGCCTTGGGAGATCTCAAGCAGGTGTGCGGACGATTTTGGGTGTTGCTGACTGAGCCGGAAGGAGCTAATATAGTTTAGCTGTGGGCTGCCCCTGCGTGTTGTAGTCTCAGGATCGGCCTGATAGACCTTGGCTGAGTAATCTAGTGACTGAGCTGCCCAAAAGCGCAGATTGAGATGTTGGGCAAGTGTGGAGATCCGAGTGTTTGGCAGATTAACAGCCGTGGCCCTCAGGGGCATAGAGGTAGACTGGATTTGGCGCACTGGATAAACAGGCAGCACTCCAGGAGAGATCCCAGGGATAAGTGCTTTCCCTGGAAAGCTTCTGCTTGGCCAAGGTTCATGGCTTAGAGTGTCTTTTGAGTGGGCTAAGAAGTCATTTGGGCTCCCAAGCCTGCAGGGTCTGAGTAATCAGCAGAGGCCTCCAGTCCCCATCTCGTACAGCTGTATCAACACTGTGATTAACATCTCATACCTCAGAAGATCACCTGTTGCCTGGTCAATACTTAGCAAGATATATATACTGTTTGGTTTCAATTTCAACATTTTTTTCCTTTTTTTTCTTTCACCATTCTAGTTTAAATACAATCTTCCATTTTTGCCTTCTTCAACAATTAGAATTTTATTTTTGCTAGTGTTTCTGTCCCTATTATTTTATTTTTTTCCCTAATTTTTTCCCATAGGGTTTTTGCTTGTTTGTTTCTGTTCGATTTATAGTATTTTTATCTTTCCTCTCCACCTGCTGAAGGAGGGATATTGTGTGTGAGCTGGCTGGCAAAGAGCTGTTGAACTCAAGAGAATCACCCAACCCAGCACCCCCGGAGGTTGGGGGTCTTTAAGGTTGGGCCATAGTACACTAATACAAACCTATATTTCTCCTGTTTCTCTCTTTCAGTGCCTTTCTTCTTTTTGTCAATATTTCCTTTTACTCGCCCCCTATTCTTTCTCTTTTTTCTTTCTCTTATTTAAATCTTTTTTCCCTTTTTGTTTTTCATTCTTTTCATCCTTCTGGTCTTGCACCAAAAGGACTCATTGAAACTTCAGGCCAGCAGTACAGTAACTTAAAGAGCAAGAAGAAGTGAAAGGAAAATTAGGGTAAGGAAACAGATACAAGAAAGCACTCATGAAGAAGAATCAGCAGAAAAGTCCTAGCAACGTGAAATCCCAGGCCAGAGTAACCCCTTCCAGGGATCGTGAGATAGCTACTGCAGAAGATTCCTCCTATAAAGAAATAATAGAAGGTGAATTTAAAATACAGATAATGAAAACAATGAAGAAAATTGCTGAGAAAGTGGAAAATAATCAAAAAGCAATGAAAGAAATTGCTGAGAAAGTGGATAATAACCAAAAGGAAATTCAAAAACAGAATCAAATAAGAGATGAACAATACAAAGAATATGGAAAGGATATAGCAGAGCTGAAGGAACTGAAGTAGTCAATTAGGGAACTTAAGGATGCAATGGAAAGTATCAACAACAGATTAGATCATGCAGAAGAAAGAATCTCAGAGGTAGAGGATAAATCTCTTGAGATAACTCAGTTAAAGAGGCAGAAAAGAAGAGAGAGAAAGCAGAACATTCACTGACAGAATTATGGGACTCTATGAAGCATTCAAACATACAAGTTATAGGTATCCCTAAAGGGGAAGAAGAATGCCCCAGAGGAATGGAAGCCATTCTAGAGAATATTATAAATGAAAATTTCCCAAATAACCACCAAAGATTCTGACATACTCCTTTCAGAGGGATATCGGTCCCCTGGTCACCTCAAATAGAACTTCTCCAAGGCATATTGTGATGAATTTATCTAAAGTCAAGACAAAAGAAAAGATCTTGCAAGCTGCCAGGAATAAGTGCCAACTGACCTACAGGGGCAAACCTATCAGGGTGACCATGACTTCTCTAATGAAACTTTTCAAGCCAGAAGACAATGGTCATCTACTTAAACAGAACAATTTCCAGCCCAGAATTCCATATCCTGCTAAGTTAAGCTTTAAAATTGATGGAGAAATCAAATCTTTTATTGATATGCAAACATTGAGGAAATTTGTCACAACAAGACCAGTTTTACAGGAAATATTTCAACCTGTCTTACACACTGACCATCACAATGGACCTTCAGCACAGTAAACACCCAGAAATTATAGGACAGAACCTAGTTTTCACAATAATGCAAAAGACAAAACTAACCAACAGACTTTCACAAAATAAGATGAATAGAACACTACCACACTTATCAATTATCTCAATAAATGTCAATGGCTTAAATTACCCACTAAAGAGGAATAGATTGGCTGATTGGATTAAAAAACATAAGACATCTATCTGCTGTCGGCAGGAAACACACCTCACGTCAAAAGACAAATTAAAACTCAGAGTTAAGGATTGGAAGTCAATTTTTCAGCAAATGGAAAAAAAGGAGTTCAGAAGAAAATAGGGGTTGCAATCTTATTCTCAGATACATGTGGATTTAAAGCAACTAAAGTAAAAAAAAATAGTGGTCACTTCATATTGGTTAAGGGAAAAATACAACAAGAAGACATTTCAATTTTAAATATTTGTGCACCCAATTTAAATGCTTCCAGATTCTTGAAACAGACCTTGCTTAGTCTGAGCAATATGATATCCTATAACACCATAATAACAGGGGACTTTAACACCCCTCTCTCAGAGCTGGACAGATCCTCTAAACAGAAATTAAATAAAGATATTAGAGATTTA
>CAUYON010142889.1:0-11934 GCA_963573935.1 Arctocebus calabarensis | reverse complement strand
TAATTTTGGTTATTTCTTTTCTTCTGCTGGGTTTGGGGTTGGAATGTTCTTCCTTCTCCAGTTGCTTGAGATGTCCCATTAAGTTGTTAACTTCCTCTCTTTCCGTTCTCTTGAGGAAGGCTTGCAGTGCTATAAATTTCCCTATGTTTTTAAAACATTTTTAATTGACACATAACATAATAGTAGCACATATTTATGAGGCAGAGTGATATTTCAATATATTTATACAATATGCAATGACTAAATTCATATAATTAGCATATCTATTACTTCAAGCATTGTGTTTGTGTTGGGATCATTCAAAATCCTCTCATTGCCATTTGAAAATATACACTAGACCTTATTTTTCCTACCTAGATGTAAATTTATATTGTTTTACTAAACTTTCCTTACTCTGCTATCCATTGAGGGGCACTTAGGTTGATTCCCTGTCTTGGTCATTGTGAATAGTGCTACAGTAAATGTGGGGTGCAGGTATCTATTTGATATAATGAATTCCTTCCCTTTGGGTATATGTCCAATACTGGGATAGCTGAATATACAGGAGTTCTATTTTTCGCTTTCTGAGAACCTGCCACCTGTTGTCCGTAATAGCTGTACTCATTTATATTACCATCAACAATGTATAACTGCAGTCCCTAACCTCTGGGTAATGAACAGATTTGGGTCTGTGGCCTTTTAAGAATCCCCCCCACCCAGAGTGCAAGCAGGACATGAGTTGTAGTTGAGTGAGAGAAGTTCCTTTTCTGTTTACAACCATACCCTGTTGCTTGCATCACCATCTGAGCTCTTCCTCCTGCTAGAGCAGCTACTGCATTAGGAGAGTAAACCCTACCATAAACTGTGCACGGGAGGGATCCAGATTGCCCCTTCCTATGACAATACAATACACGATGATCTGAGATGGAGCTAAGGCAGTGACTCTAGCACTGGAAATTGACTGCAAATACAGATTATTGGACAAAGAAGTTTGACTGCACAGAGACCATAATAAGTGAATTGCTACAAACTCATTTCAAAACCCTATCAGTGAATGGCAAATGACAATTAAGTGCATTTGCATTATGATGAATTCCATAATCATTTCAGTATATATTTCAAAGGAATAATAATGGAAATAAAGTGCACAATAAATATAATCTTCCTAAATTATCCAAAAACCACTGCCCCCACTCTAGTTCATGGAAAAAATGTTTTCCATGAAACATTTCCCTGGTGTTAAAAAGTTGGATACTTTTTCCTCACCAGTAAATATTTTTTGTCTTTTTTATAATAACCTTTCTAACAAATGTGAGATAATATCTTGTTGTGGTTTGAATTAGTTTTAAATTTTAATTAATTTGCATTTTTAATAGTTAGTGCTATTTTTGTTCAACAGAGTCTACCACTGGGAAAGAGATATGAATAGAACCTTCTCTAGTAAGCTATTTTTCTGATGTAGATAGACGAATAGCTAACAAACATTTGAAAAAATTTTCATGGTCCCTGATTATCAGAGAAATTCAAATCAAAACCACCCTGAGATATCACCTAACCCCAGTGAGAATGGCCCACAGCATAGTGTCAAAGCTGCAGATGCTGGGGTGGATATAGAAGGGAACATTTTTCACTGTTGGTGAAACTGCCAACTAATACAAACTTTTTGGAAGGAAACATGGAAAATTCCCACAGAACTCAAATGAGGCCTCCTATTTGATCCTCCAATCCCATTACTAAGCATTTACTCAGAAGAGAAAAAAATCATTTTATCATAAGGACATTTGCACTAGACAGTTTATTGCAGCTCAATTTACAGTCACAAAATTGTGGAAACAAACTAAATGCCCACCAACCCAGAAATGGATTAATGAGCTGTGGTATATGTATACCATGGAATACTATTCAGGTGTAAAAAAATGGAGATTTTACAAGTTTTGTATTAACCTGAATGGAGTTGAAACTTATTCATCTTTGTAAGGTATCGCAAGAATGGAGAAGCAAGAATCCAATCTACTCAATTCTAATATGAAGGTGTAGATAATCTAATAACAGAGGAGAAAAACTCAAATCAATTCAAGGTGGTGGGCAGGGAATGAGGGAGGGAGTGTGATGGGTGTGTTCCCATTTAGTGGGCACAATATTATGGTATATGACATACTTCTTGGGTGAGACACAATTTTAAGAGGGAATTTACCTAACAATTGCAAATGCTGTAACCTAATTTTTTATAACTTCAATTAACCTGAAACAATAAAATAAAGAAAAAATAACAAAAATCCCAAATAGGTAGTATTCTAGTTAGGGACTACTAGACTAATCAACAAAGTTTAATGGGCAAAGTGTCAATTAAAAAAAGAAAGAAAGAAAATAATATAATTAATGATCCTTAAAAATTTTCATGGTACATCTGAAATTCTCTTTTGGCACACATGTTTAAAATTATTGGTCTAGAGTTTGCTTAAGTGGAAGGGAAAGTTAAGGCCATCTTGGTCATTACACAGCAGTAGAATGGTTGATATATTATCTTCTATGTATCTTTATATAACATATAAAGATATAATTTTTATCTAATATAAAATATAATCCATCCAGCTCTCATAGAGATGACATAGTGTCCTTTATCTCTCTTGTCTCAGACAGTCACAATACAATAAAGAAAACTTGTTTCCTATATATGTATGGTCTCTAGGCCAAGTTACTGATCATGTGGATTTTGCTCTAAATCATTCTATAACCTTATGGCAAATTAGGTTCCCATAAATGAACCTCTCCAATGTGGGCCTTCTAGAAATCTACACTATTAATTGCATCATATTTCATAATTATTGGAACATTTATTGAACCATCCTGAATGAGGGTTCAAGCTATCATTTACCATTGCCACGTTAGAGCACATGCAAACATCATTTCAATTACTGTCGGCTTAACCTTCCCCCATAAATGGATTCCTACACATTTGAATGCACCCAGCTTCTTAGAAGATGATTTCTGCTGAAATTTTATTTGGATTAGCAGGTATCTTTTGTGACTATGAAGAACTTTCAGGAATATTATTGTTGATTGACTCAGACAAAGTCAATTTTAGACAAAGTCCTAAAATCCTCAGTGCTCTCAGAACACATCATCTCTTAGCACTGGCATCACTGGACCAAGATTAATGAAGCCACTCCATGCGTCAGTGTTGCCATTGAACCTTAACAGGGTTTGTGCACTCTTAACCATTTTGTATCACATCAGTTGCCAACAAGTACAACTTGACTCTTGTGAAGTTATATTTATAACTTATAATGTATAAATAAGTTATATAAGTTAAATAAATATAAGTTATAAACTTCCTGAACAGGAATGATTTTTAACATTAAATAGCTACCAAAAAGCACCCAAAGGCATATCTCTTAGTGTTATCCTGGTTTGCTTTCCAGTTCTTGAAATGCTTTCCATCCTCCTTTCTTTCTTTGGAATCCACGCCATTCTCTCACTCCTTTCCTCTCCTTATTACCCATCTTCTCTTCTCTCATTCCTTGATCTCTGATTTCTTGCCTTTCTTTTTTTTTATCCCCCCCAATCCCTCTCTCTAGTATAAAATGAACTTACACTTTTATATCCAAAACAATAAATAACTTTCATCTAAATTCATGTTAGTTATAATCAGAGGAGTAAACTAACTTTTAACATTAGTCACATGGCAACAAACTTTTTCCCTATACTAAGGCTTCATCATGGATTGTGGAATCCACTTGCTAAGGTTCTCTAGTAGAATTTGTCTCAGCTTATTTGGAAATGAATTAGAATATTCATATAGCCTACAATGTACAACTTGATGGTTAATTGATTTTGGCTACAGGAAAGTTGAGTCATCAGGGGATATAACAATCGTTTTTTCCTCAGATTATCCAAATGCCGTATTCGGCCTGACCTCAAAAATCTTAACAAATCCAATATTCCTCCTGAGGTGATCACAGGCCTTCACAGAGGTTTTATTCTCAGCATCAACCATGAAACAGTATCAGTTTTGAAAGAAATAGTAGACACGATTATACTCTAGATCTGAGAAACTCTCAAGAAAAATGGTAGGACTGACTATATCCCTTAGATTCTGATCCACTTAAGAGCTTTCCTCTTATTTTCAGAATCTCTTGTTTCTATGTCTTACCTTCTTTTGACCTACACACCTCATCCCTTACTCAGTCTTTCCCCCCAACTCTTCTGTACTCCTCATCCATAACACAGTGTGGAAAACTGGCTAACACTTTTCAACAGACTCACTTAAGATGGAGGCCAAGGTTTTGAGTAGTAAAAAAAAAATCACAGGACTCTGTTCATTGATGAAGTGGAGTGTCAATCACAGTTCACCCCACCTTACTCCAAAGGAAATGATGACATACTCAAAAGTATGTTCAGAAAGAGATGTCAAGTATGATGGCAGGGAGTGTCTTGTGCATGCATATCACTATCTTTGGATGTGCACAGGTCCATACCTAGGCACAAGACTACAGAATCAGTCAAAATTAAAAATAACATTGTGATGTGAGAAAGATAAAAAGTTCTACACTTTCATCTTTTCCCATGTTTTATTCTTTTTTCTGATCTTTGAAACTTTTCTGGTGAAGTCCCTGATTTACTGCCCTTCATGTGCAACTTGAGGACTTAATCACTTAAAACTTAATTTATACTTTTAAGTATTTTCATCACATAGCTTGAGTAACAGGTGCTTCAATTATCCATTTTAATTTTAAATGAGATCAGTGTTCTGAAGGTGTGATAGGAATGTAATATGTCCTTGTACTAAGTTTCCCTGTGTTTTTTGTTGTTGTTTTTGTTTTGTTAAATTGGTATCTGTAATGTGCATAAAATGATTAAAGTATTTTTTTCAGGCAGGCTGAATTTATAGAAAATTCTCTCTCTTAAACTTTTAATTGTATCATCTGCTTCTGTTACAAGATAAGCAAAGCGTAAAGTAGAATAAGTGAAAACCCCAATTAACTACCATGTGCAGCATCCTGGGGATATTGGTCTAGATCCAAAATAATCCACTTACTAGACATGGTGGGGATCCTGACTGTTGGGAACTTTTCCCCAAGCCATTTTCAAATGGCTTCTCTTTTGTTGAAAATGGGTATAGTTTCCTTTCCCCAGCAATAATTTCACAGGGTTCTAGAAGAAAGCTTAGTCTGTGCATTCTCTCTGTCCATGCAAGTGTGAGTATTTGCATTTCTGTATGTTTCATATATTTAGGAAGGAAGCCTTCTAAGTCTGACAAAGGCTTCTGCTTAGCATTTCAATCCCTTTCTAAGCCGGTAACTTTTATTTTTTATTTTTTTTTTTGTCTATCTGTTGGGAGGTTGTGGGTAGGTGTGTGTGTCTACATGAACAACTTTAATTCTCCCTGTAAATTTCCACAGAAATATATGTTACTTAGAACCTCCCCTCTACCCCCAGGGTGGTGTTTCTATTATTTATTTATCTAGGATCCATTTTTTCATATCTCAAGGCCATTAACTACTGCCTAAGTGTCTATAAATATTTAGACATATCCATGAACCCAAGGGTTAACTTCTTTGCTACAACAAAGAACAACTCTTAGCCCTACTTTTTGCGTTACCTCTAAAGATTTTATCATCTAAAGGGTGTATTGCAGTTGATTCCCAACCAAAACAAAAGCCTCAGATGGGAACTCAGGAAATCTGTTTTGCCTCAGTTTAAGAGATTATTTTATTCAGTTTAAATAGCAATGGGGAAGAAAAGTCCTTGGAGTGTTCTACAGTCAATTATTTGGGTAGTGATTAATCTGGTCATGAATAAGGTGGATTGCTTTGAACTTTCTCTGCTTAACATGCCCAGGAATATTCTACTTTAATTTTGTAAGTCATCTTTGCTGGGCTTCTTTTTCTCTATTTGAATATCTTTTATATCACCTAAGAAGTGATCAATATGCCTGGCCCCCGAAATAACGGTCAGAGCAGTATATACAAACGTCCCATAGCAAAGCACTGAGTGTCTATTTAATTGGCTGTGATGGCAACAGAACAGGCAGCTGTTGAGGGCAGACCACTCATGAATTACACAGACTAGATGGAGACTGAATATTGGACTCATCAGTTGGGCTCTTTTTCTAGTTTGGGTGACTATAGTCCTTAAATCTTCCTGTACTCCAAAGGAAGTAACTCAGGATATTCTCATACTTTATGATACTAATATAATTCAAAATGATTTTCAAGTTCAAATAAGTCCTGACTCAGTAGATTATGGCAATCCAAATATTCCAAAGCAAAATAAAAATTATATACTAACCACAAAAATGCAATGTTGGTTCATAGATACATTATTTATCCCATGCAATCTTTGAGACATAAGTATAGTGGAACTTCTGTAAGTTGAGCAACCAAGGGACTGTAACAAACTGGTCAACACATGGAGGTGGTAAAATCTGGAACTATTGATCTGTTCATGTGGTACATGTCTGGTTTATGAAAATTAGGTCAATCCCAGGAAGTGCTGACCTGTGTAGGAATGTGGTCACCTACAGGGGTACTACTGTAGACTAAACAAGTGTTGACTTTTATCCGAAATTCAAATTTAACTGGGTTCTTGAGTTTTATTTGCTAATTCTAACAACCATACGTTTGTTCCAGGACTCCAAATTTGTATGGAAAAGAAGGGAGAGGCTTCGTAACTTCCTATGGTACAGAGGAAACTGTGGTATAGATACACAGGACTAGTTGTGATTCCTATGTAGCTGATCTTATATTAAGCACAGTTGAATTAATTTATTATTAACCTTATTTAATTCTTTTTGCCCACTCTCAACCCCTAGGAACCGTCTTTTTTGTATACTTGACAAAAAATGACTTGGAAGGGGTCAAAAATACCCCTTTAATCATTCCGTCAATCATAACAGTTAACTGTCAGTGTCCCAGGGAATACACTATTGCTCAATGTGTGATACAAATGAGTGTTGGGGAAAATCCCATACTTAGCTTGGCCAAATAACTAATTTTGTCTGTGGAAAATGTAAAAAAAACCCTCATTTTCACACAATATCTACTCAAATTATTTACTCTGGTAAAGTCCAAATGAGCAGAGACTAATCTCTCCAGTTCCATCTTGAAGTTTGTTACCCAAACTTTATTTTAATTTCCTTTATCAAACATCTCTATATGCTCCTGGATTTGCTTTTAGTCCTATGAAAGTCCTATCTGTATTCACCAGAAGAGTTACTGTGTACACTATTAAACTCCTATATCTATAAATCCTAATACCTGCTACCTTCTATGTGATGGATATGCCACCCAATTTATTGTACATGTCTTAAGATTCCCATCCAGGGGTTAAGTAGCAAATTTAATTTTTTTACTTTTCAAAGTTCATTTTTAGGTTTTCTGGCTTTAGACTATAACTTTACAACATTCCCTAGCTCCCTGAAAATTCAATATGTTTGATTCTAAATCACAATCTTCATAATCATATTTGTATTTCTTTAATGCTAAAATAAAGAGGTGATATTTTATCTGGTAATTTTAGATCTCTTACCTCCATATCCCAAGTACATTTGAAATCTCATGAAATTTTTCTTTGAAATCTGTCTTTACAAACCATAAACAAATCTCTATCCAGCTGCAACTATGACACTTTCCACATGACATATTCTTCTCCATTTTATTTTGCACCAAACCAGCATAGCTGGCATTCTTTTCATATCATAAAATTTGCTACATAAATAACAGATCAGTTATTGCCTCCTAAAATTTTTTTTGATACCAAGAACAAGATTGCATATGGCTTAGAATATTGGGAAAACTTTTGTTATTACTATAGTGTATATGTCTTTATCAATGACATTAAATTAAAAGTGCCTCCACCTCAAATAGAAAGATATTCCCAGACTCATAGATTGAGAGGATCAATAATCTCTAAAAGCCCATACTACCAAAAGAAATTTACAGAATCAATGCAATCCCCATTAAAATATCAATATCATTCTT
The DNA here is from genome assembly GCA_963573935.1 of Arctocebus calabarensis. NCBI lineage: Eukaryota > Metazoa > Chordata > Mammalia > Primates > Lorisidae > Arctocebus > Arctocebus calabarensis. The sequence continues at coordinate 3,973 of CAUYON010142889.1, read as the reverse complement.
TGTAGAAATTTTAAAAAATGCTAAGATTTATATGGAACCACAAAAGACCCAGAATACAACCCAGAATTGCCAACAAGCAATCCTGAGCAAAAAGAACAAAACTGGAGAAATAACATTACCTGACTTCAAAGTATACTCCAGAGTTGTAGTAATCAAAACAGTATGTTACTGGCATGAAAACAGACCCTTGGACCAATGGAACAAAATAGACAATCAGAAATAAATCCACACATATATATTGAAATTATCTTTGACAAAGCTGCCAAGATCATACAGTGTGGAAAGGATAGTCATTTCAATAAATGGTGTCGGGAAAATTTGATATCCATATACAGAATCCAGCTAGACCCTTATCTCTTATATACACAAAAATCAAACCAATATACATTAAATATTTAAATACAAGACTTGAAACTACAAAATTATAAAATAAAACATTAATAAAATGTTTCAGGACATTGGTCTGGAGAAAGATGTCCTGAGTAATACCCCAAAGTACAGGTGACAAAAGCAAAATTGGACAAATGGTACCATATGAAGTTAAAAATATTTTTCACAGCAAAGGAAATAATCAACAAAGTGAAGAGACAGCCCATAAATTGGGCTTTGAATATTTGGAAAATATTCATCTGACAAGGAATTAATGCCAAGAATATATAAGGAGCTCAAACAACTCCATAGGAGAGAAATCAAATTATCCTATTAAAAATGGGCAAAAGAAATGGATAGATATTTTTCAAAGAAAGATATACAAATGGCAAGGAGATATATATAAAAGAAGTGCTCAATATCATTAGCCATCAAAAAATTAAAATGGAGACTTCAATGATGTATGATCTCACCTTAGTTAAAATGGGTATTTTCAAAAACACAGAGAATAATGAATGATGGCAAGGATGTGGCAAAAAAGGAACCCTTGGGTATGGATGTAAGTTAGTGGAACCACTATGAAAAAGAGTATGGAAGTTCCTCAAACCCTGAAAATAGAACTACCATGTGACCCAGCAATCCTACTGCTTGTTATATATGCAAATGAGAGGATATTCATGTATCAAAAAGATATCTTCACTTCCACTGTTTACTGCAGAACTATTCCCAGTAGCTAAGATATGAAATCATCCTATATTTCCAAAAATGGATGAATTGAAAGAAACTGTGGTACAGATACACAATAGAATATTATTCTGATAAAAGAATGTTTTACTAGCATGTGGGACCTAAACATTGAAATCTTTGATTTCATGGAGACAGAGAGCAGAATAATGATTGCCAGAATCTAGGAAGGATATTGAGGATAGAGAGATAAAGAAGTGAGGATGATTAATGGGTACAAAAATATACTTAAATAGAGTTAAATATAGCTTGATAGCCCAACAGTGAGTGTAGGCAACAATCAATTATGTTATTCTTTGAAATACTTACCAGAGTGGAACTGCAATGTTCCTAACAAACATACACACACAGAGAATGATAAATGCTTGAGGCAATGGACACCTCTAGTACCCTTACTGCATTAGTACATATTCTATGCCTGTATCAAAGTATCACATCTACCCTATAAAGATATGAATTTAATAGTACCCACAATAATTAAATTTTAAAATTTAGGTTAAAATTATAAAGGAAAAAATAGAATAAATAAATTCCATGTGTTCTTTTCACCTTTAAACTGGTTTAGAATTGCCCGCATTTATAACATTTCTACTGCTGTAAAAAGAGAATGGAAAGTTACACATTTCAGGATTGGTCTGCCAAAATCCCTTATTTACAAAGTGAAGCCAGTTAACAGTCATATCTGGGAATTTCTGCTCCTACAAGTTTATATGGAGATTATTTGTCATTTTAAATAATATTTTCTAATCAGAATAATCTAAAAATAGGGACTGTCCACTCCATCCAATGATTAATTCTAAGAATAGACATTATGCCAAAAATGTTTTTCCAAGCTTGTGCTGTAAAAACTCCTATTTCTTTAATAAAATACCATGGGATTTCATGGTTACCTTACTGTGACCTTTCTTCTTGTGTACTTGTTAGCCTATTCCAGCAGCGTTAATTGAGTTAATTTACTTGGTTAATGTGCCACCTGCCTAGGTGGCTGAAAAATCCAGTAGAAGCCTTTCCCAGTGACAAGAAATTCTGATTTTGTATCTCTTTATCCTATTGAGAAAGCTTCTTTAGACATCTAGGTTTTAACTTACTGTTATCAACAGTTAACAAACTGACATTTTTGCTAATTTTCTTTCTCCACAGTAGTATATTCCCTTCTTGTCCATTTAGACAGATTCCATACTCTAATTTCTCTAAATTCCTTTGATAAGATGCCTATAACCTGCCTCTAAACTTTCACACTTGGTATCAAGAATGGGAAGACACCACCATAGCATCAAATCCTTGTACTTTTTCTATCCCTCCTTGTTCTAGAACAAAGGTGACTCTGATATTTATGGCTTGTGAGCCTAAAAGTCAATTGTTCAAAGTGTCAGTATGTGTATACAAAGGGCGATCATGTCATGATCAACTCCAAAGAATCAGAGATCTTCCCCAGTAAAAAAATTCAGAAGAGTGGTGTAGTCATGAGATATAGCACTTCACTGAGAAGGGTGAGACCTTCAAACAACTACCCTCATCCTTTTTTTGGAACTCATTTAGATGTACTGTGACATGTGTGCCAGCCTCTCAGAAATGAATGTGGGGATTCACTTATCCAGAGGGAATCTTTCAGTTATGAAAGATCTCTATTTTATTCTTCAAAATTAATATTGTATATACTGATCTTTTCCACTATGTCAGGCCCCTCATTCATAAATTCTGTTTATTTTCACAAGCAACTTAAACAAACTGAATAAATTCTGATGAAAGGATAGCAAGAACTCTTAATTATTTTGTCATTAAAAATGCTATCAGGAGGTCTGATTAGTGTGTGAGCAACGTGATCAATTTTTCTTTTTTTCTTTTTCTTTTCTCCTTGGGAACTGAATGTAGGGAAGATGAGTTACAGACTAATTGCTGCTTCTCTACTTTCTAGTCATGCTTGGAACTAGAAACACAAAAAAAGGGAAATAATTATTTCATATATTTGTTCTATAAAAGACACTTATATATTACTATTTATGAGCCAGAAATGGTTCTAACCAAATTTACTCATGTTTTATTTCATTGAATGCCAGTAAACAATTGTACAATGTGATTGGTATTATTATTATTATAGTCATTTTACAGATTATGAAACAAAGACACAGAGAGGTTACTAATTTGTCCAAGGTAGAAGCAGAAGCGATAGATTTGAGTCAAGTCAATCCTACTTGACTTCAGGATTCATTCTGGTAAGCTACTGTCTTCTAAGTAACTAAGTATGAAGTTATTAACGCAAATGTGAATGTCTTGATATCATGTGAAAGATAATAGCACATAACATTTTATGGATGTACACTCCAGAACTTTTGGGTTTATTCTGACTATGGCCTCATGTGAGTGATCTTTGTTCTGATTCTATCTTTTTTTTTTTTTTTTTTTTGCAGTTTTTGGAGGGTTGAGTTTTGAACCCACCACCTCCTGCAGATGGGGCTGGTGTCCTACTCCTTTGAGCCACAGACGCCTCCTGTTATCTTTTGTTTTAATTTTCTCATCCAGACAAAATAGGAGATATTTAGAAATATAAAAGAGAGCAGTTCCTGTTGCTCAAAGAGTAGGGCGCTGGCCCCATGTACCATAGGTGGTGGGTTCAAACCCAGCCCTGGCCAAAAACTGCAAAAGATGCAGTGAATCTGACTTTCAGCAATGTAAACCCCAAAATAATACAATTAAGGTACTTTGGTGAAAGAGTGCCCTTTAAGTGGTGATAAATGTACCTTCTAACTTCTTCAAAATGTTCCAGGCAATAAGGGATGTGGACAATGGAAACATATACAGTGGTTTACAATGGAGTAATCTGCACCACATTATAAACAAACAAGCAACACTCTCATACACA
>CAUYON010142887.1:0-15925 GCA_963573935.1 Arctocebus calabarensis | reverse complement strand
TAGGGGTGTATACATTGGATACTTTTTCTTCCATTCTAGAGATACTTGGGGAACAGTCCATTTCTTATATGAACATATCTGTTCACGTCAATTCTTTCTCCACATTGTCCCCGAGGGTTGTTGGAGAGGGAAAGGAAGTTGAGGCTAGACAAGACTATGTTTGGGGAGGGGTGCCTTGGACATAGGAAGGGTAGGTTGGGCTAAACATTACTGAGAAATAATGTTGAGTCTGATGCTAACCAGCTGAAGGGCAGTAAGCCTTGACTTGGCTGATTTATCTGCAGTTGTGCTTGTAGATATCATTATGGCCTATCCATCTCATGGTCACTGAAGTAGCCTCCTCCTGCCTAGCTGTAAGCTGATAAACACCTCTATTCATCAAGTGGGGGCTCGACAGACCATAACTTTGTTTTCATCTTTTGGAGACAGCAAATTAACACCATAAGTCATGGTGAAAATATTTATGAAAACGTCTTCCAACTTTAAGACTCTTTGATTCTATGATAAACTCTTAGAGAATGGTTTCTAGAACTCACTTAGCATTATGTCCTTTCATGCCTGTTGGCTTCTTATACAACAATTTCACACACTGTTTTAGGCCGTGGCCTACACAGGTGGAGGGAGTCTGTTTCTCTATTCTTTTGCAAATTCTCTGAGATGAGTAGGCTTAATGGCTCAGCAGCTGTGCAGCTGTTAACCACACGGTTTAGAAAACACAAGAGATGGCATCGGGGAGTGGGCGTGTGGTGGGAGATGTGCCAGTGAGAGGAATGTTGTTGCCCCTCACCTTGCCTCTATCTGTTCCGTCCAGGTTTCAGGCAACCTTCCTAGAAACCCCAGCGCAGCTTGAAACCAGAGAAGTGGAAAGGCTGAATTGGGGTTGTCCTGGCCTGAGAAAGGAAAAGGAGGAAAGGCAACAAACCTATCTTCTGCACATCCTAGTGTGTTAGCCTATAACCTCAGGTTGGTGTCAGTCTTGTCTGTAGCTGTGGCGTCGCACAGAATCAAGAGCGAGACTTCAACTCCACTAGTGCCTCAGAAATGAAATATTAGCTGGAAGAGATAAGGAGGAAATGAGCAAATACGCTCAGTGAGCCACGGATTGCAGAGAAAAATCTTCCAAAATCGTATACAGAGGGACTCGAGAGCCGCCTTCTTTGGCTGGGCCGGAAGAACTCGTAATGGAAAATAGACTTTAACAATGTTTGTAGAAGTCAGGATTTGCTTTGCAGGCAATGTCCACGACAAGTCTGCTGGTGGAATCTGATGGCAATTCTAGGGGGAGGAAAAAAAATAGAGCTGTTGAAAGAAATTGGGGCTCAGAAAATGTAAGAAGACAGAAGAGGCGACAGAATGATTGATGTAGCATGTGGAGCTGCATGGGAGCTCCCAGGAGAGGATTCCGTGAACTGACCAGGGCTGAGCTAGCCAGCAAAGGCCTAAAACTGAGTAGGAGTTGAGCGAGGATAGTTCTCTGGCTGAGCACTGGGGCCCAGGGAAGAGCTCCATGGAAGTAATTCTGAGGAGAACACAGGCACAGCGACAGGGCTGGAGTGGCTGGGGCAGAGACAGGTTTACTTTGCATAAGATCAAATTTTACCACAAATGTAAAACATGCGGACAGTATGAGTTTTGGAAATGTGGAATTTTATGCAGAAACTAAAAATTACTGGTAATCCTACTACCCAGCAATAACTACTATTAATATTGGAAATCTGTCCTTCTTGGTTCTCCACTCTAAGCCCATATTTGAGGTCTGACAATTAAGTTTGCAAAGTCCTCCTAAAAAATGCTGTATAAGTCATTGCTGCCTATCACTCTGGGCACCTTCAAAGCGCCCCCCTTAGGGAGCTGTGCATCAACAGCAGCGCCTAGGCCACTCTTCCAAGAAAATTTCCAACTCTCTTTGGAAATGGCCATCAGAGCTGTTATACAAAGTTCTGAAAATTAAGTTTGAGAACTTGTCACTGTGTACTTACCTTGGCAGCCCTGTACCAACAAGTAAGTAGGCACCGTGTTCTTCTTTACAAATTTATTTTTTTTTATTTCAAAGTGGTAAGGGAGTGCAGACGTTTTTGTTACATGGCTGAGTCAGGGATATAAACACGGCCATCACCTGAGTAGTGTTCATTGTACTCGTTAGGGGACTTTTGTCCCCCTTCGTCTCTCCTCTTCCTCCTGTCTGATTTCCAATGACTTTTTCTTCCCTCTGTGCATTTGCGACCACGGCACCGTGTTCTTCATGTTGAACAGCGCTCATCTCACTGGCTCATTTCTTGTCTCTTCTGTGAGAGTACAAATCTGTCTTGGTCACTTCTGTATTCCCAGAGCCTACCACAGAACGGGCAAAAACTCAAAACGTGTCCATTGTGCATATGAAGGATTACGTTTTTGACCTGAAACTTCATGGACCTATCTATAACTCAGGGCCAACACAAACAGATGACAAAATCCCAGACTTGGAACCTATGCTGTGGTTAAGGAGAAAAAGCACAATGAGAGCAGGAGGCTTGATGAATGGGTGATTTCTCTGTGCCCGGCTGACTTCCCTTACAAGGTCGGACACCCACAACTCTCCCTGTCTGAATATCATTTGAGCCCTGAAGGCTACTTAATTTGCAGCCAAGTCTCTTGGCTCCCCACTGGCTGATGAATTTGTGCTGTGGGGAGAAGGTTCCAGAAACAGGATGCTAGACTAGAGGAAAGGCTGTGGTTAGAGGCCACTGTCATGTAGGAATGCTTCAGTTTCCCCCTCCCATCAGTCGGGGAAGCTTTGCTCCAGCACCGCCAAACCCATTCATAGGCCCTACGGTGAGGCACTGTTGGGTGAAGCCTGAGAGAAGGGTGTCTGCAAGGTTAGAAGATCTCAGGAGCTCTGATTCAATAAAAAAGATAAATAATTATCTTTTAAGGTAAGGTGAGACTCTACTGGGGAAACTTATTAAATGTAGAGTATCAATGTCTTTATATAGTGATCAAGAAAATGCCATAAAGGCTATCTCTAACAGTACGATCAAAACATTTCTGAATGTATATGAATCGTGCCCTATGATTGCACCAATGTACAGAATTATGATTCAATAAAATTATTTTAAAAAAAAGATGGAACATGCACACGTACATACACACTCACCACAGAGTTTGTTGTCATGACTGCATAAATTATCACGTGAGACATGGATTTCCAGTATACACTGTAAAAGGTGAGGCTAACCATAGGTGCAGGATAGCCCTGAGCACTTCTTGCAGAGTCCCTTTATTGAGAAGATACATAATGAACAGAAAGATTACTAAGCAAAGACATGTAGGGGCTGCATGCTCAGGGAAATGATCTCATAGGTGCCAACAGAGTATGTACTCAAGGAAATGATCTTCAAGGGTGGTAAGGAAATGATCTCCAAGAATACTACATGCAATTTTTCTCCATTAATCCTTCAAGGAACTGCTGTAAAATACTTAATGTTTAACATTAGCCTTACTACTATAGGACTGAACTTTGCTCCTCTAGGATTACTGAGATACTTGGTGGCTCGCCTTCCAAGTCACAAGAGATTTCCAGGCTTGCCAGGAGAATGTCTTGTTCTCAGCAATTCCTCAGATAAGTTATGATATTGGTGGCTGCTGAAGTAAGTACAATGTTTAATCCTCTATAGTTTTCCTTACCCTGTTCTGTTCTGATTTGAAATCTTGAATATCTTCTTTTCCTTAAATAGCAATAATAAAGCTACCATGCAGACACAGACATCTATAAGTTATGGTCTTTGTTAATTTCAAAGCAAAAGTAAGGTCATTGTTATAACTGAGGCTTGACCCTTGGTTCCACTGTGAAAGACCAGTGACAACATACACAGAGGGGTCATAACAAAACCATGGACATAACCACTAGATTGAGATAGGAAACCAAAAGTGGCAAATAAATTATCAAAGGCAGTCATAGAGATTATTGAAAAAGGAATTGTAAAAAATAAAGAGGCTACATGAATTTTTGTTTAAAAAAAAGTTAGACTTCAATCACTCCAGGAGACAGTTGTATAACCAGATCCCTAGAGAACATTTGGCCTTATGGGGTCTCAGGAATGTTCAGCCCAAAGGGAGCTTTGAATAAAAACAAAAACTAAAATAAAAATAAGAGCTTCAATAAAAGAAAACCCATAGCAACATCTTTAAGATTCCTTTTCACCACTCTCCCCTTGGTGTTCCCATCTGCCCCTTCAGGAGGCTGTGTGTTCTCCCAACCTGCCTTTCCAGTTCTCTTCTTACCTTTCTACATTCTCCCCTTGCAAGCAGTCTGTTCTCTCTCCTAAGTTTAATTAACGACATCGCTACTGCATGTCCTTATGTGTTAGTTTCTCAAACTCAATATAGCAATGAATGAGCTAATTATCCTATCTCTTCCTCAAATCTGCTTGCCTTTATGACTGCACAATTTCCTTTTACTTGGAATTTAATCTGCAAAGCCTCCCCTCTTACTTACTTCCAAGTTCAGTCACTAAACCCTAGCAGCAATTCCCCTTGAGTATCAATTGTCCCCCATCGCACTACCTGTTGCCTAAATAGGTATAGTGGTCTCTCAACATTTCTTTCCCTCTAGCCCTTCTCCTTTTAATGTATTTAATAAATGCCATCAGGAGATCTTCCAAAGAATACCTCTACTTCAGATCATTATGCTCCATAGAAATTCTTCCAAGACTCGGAATAGCTCAAGAGATAAGAGCCACACTCTTGCCCTTGACGGTCAAGGTTCTCCATTCTGGGATATAAACTCATCTTTTTAGCCTTTTTTATCTTCCACTCCTTCCCTCTACCATATACCTGCTCCAGCCTGAGCAAAGGCTCATTGACCCTTGAACAGTTCACAGCACTTCACAAGTGCTGTACATGTATCTTACAACCTGATTTCCCCTGCCATATCTACATTTTCATGTCCTACTGCTTGCTGTTTTAAAAGCCAATTCAGAATACCACTGCAGGGAGTGATTGCCAGAGATACTCTAATCATGCATGCATCTGTTCACTCATCTGGCTGGTATTTAGTGAGCACCTACTATGCATCTTTCCTCAACTGTGGCCCCCGCTGTGCTCTCTCTTTTCCTTCACCTCCCACCTTCCTCACACTCTACTAAATGAAGTATAAGTTCATGAAAGACAAATATCTTTTCACCTTTATATCCTTTTAAAAACTTACCATAATGACCAACATCTAGGAGAGTACATGCATATCTGCTGAATGAAGAAATGATTGCTAGCTGTACTTTATATCGGAGACACTAGCTTAGCTCTTTTTTAAAAAAAAATGGAGAGCAGCTGTCCTACACCCCTCTCTCATTTGCCATATATTTTTCTTCTCTCAAAATCACATGCTCTAAGGGGGAATAGAGGTCTCTCTCATGTTTACTCTCATTACCCTCCATTAGAGTGTGGTTGGGCAAGGAGTGTGGACCTGTAGTGTTCTTGCATCTATTCTGCATGTCATATCTAAAAACCAAGGCAAGCCAAAGGGATACAGGACACTCTTTGGTCACCCTGTAGGCTTATACATGACAACATAAGCAGAACAGAAATCAGTAATACGGCTCATCAGCAGTGGAGACTTACCCACTGCAGGATCTGTGAGGTGCTGGGGAAGCCACTGCTGGGGACCCAAGTCCTGGCTGCTGACTTCTGTTATAGATACATGACACCTATGAGTAGAAAAGACAGACATATAAGAGTAAAATTAAGAGATGTCAAAAAAATGTTCATTGGATGTTGAAGAAGTGAGAAAGTTGCATGGCTTTTATGAAAACATCAAACTTGTTCTATCTGTGAATCCAAAACTACTTAAATTATATGTCTAAGGGTGTTAAAACTACAGAAATATCTCAGGAGAAGTTCAAAAGGAAACTGGACAAAATGAGAAATCAGTACTAGTTTTCAATGATCACACAGAACTTTAATACCTTACCAGCAGAATTCTACAACAACTCCAAATTTGAATAATTCTTCATCTCCAAATTTATGAACATTTGATCTTGAAGAGTACACAAATATTTTCCTTCTGAAATTCATTATGTTCAAAATACACTGAATTGACAGTGCTTGGTATAATGAAAGGTTATTCCTGTTTTTGTTGTTGTTCCCTGACTTCAGTTAAAAACTAAAGAGTTACATGTAATGGCACATTCATTAAGAATTTTATGTGCATTTCACTGATGTCAGTAGATTGGCATTAATTATGCTAGAAAAGAATATATGATGTATGAGGAAGAAAACCTAGTCATGTGGAACTCATAGTCTCAAGTTTTAAATATAAATTCCGAATGTTAATATAGAAAGCCTGATACTCAAAAAAAAAAAAAAAGAAAGAAAGAAAAAGAAAAGAAAGAAAGCCTGATACTCATATAGCCCCCACTGTGTAAACTTTCTGACCTTCAGACGAAGTCTCAATTATGTCTTACCTTTATTCCATAGAGCACTAGAAGGAGAAACAGTGTATGCTTGTTTTCTGAGGCCTTCACCATTTACTAGTGTTTTATGGGATAATTTGTTTCAATTTCCAAGCTGCAGAGTCAGAATTGTGACCAAAATCTCTGGGTCATATTTTCTTTGTATTAGAGTATATGTAGTAGTGGTCATTTTCCATGTGCACAGTATATACCAGAGTGGCATCAAACATTTTTCCATCAAATAAAACTTGCTCCAATATACATTTTTAATACCTAACCCAAACAAGACTCACAAAGATAATATCTTTCAGAGTTTAACAATCCATAAAGCTCAAAGTATTCCAGAATTTCTCAGTAATGTGGGATGAAGCTACAATTCAGATTGTACACACACATGCATACAGAAATACATACACATTAACAAAGACACACACACACTAAAACATTAAACATTCTTTCAATTACTTCACCAATGCATGTCATTGCTAGGTCTGGAGAAGCAAGAGAGGCAAGTGGAAACAAGATAAACTTGTAGTTGTAAAGTGAGGCAAAGGAAATCAAAAGAGAATATTCTAGAACACAAGTGATTTGAGAGCCAAAGGACCTATCCAAAGAAACATCCAAGATGAAGGGGATCATGTGAAAAACTATGCCAAAAAGAAAAGAATCTGCAGGGCGGTGCCTGTGGCTCAAGGGAATGGGGCACTGGCCCCATATGCCGGAGGTGGTGGGTTCAAACCCAGCCCCGGCCAAAACCGCAAAAAAAAAAAAAAAAAGAATCTATCCCTGGGAAAAGAATGAGTGATTATGCAATTCTGAAAGGGTAAATAAAAGGCTCAGTCTTGAGTTCTATGAAACACCACTATAGAAAGCAAAATAATCTTCTGCAACATCTGGGGCTTTGCCTATTGGTAAGGAGGGCACTCATGATCATGGAGCTAGTCACACACAAGCTGTTCATTACCTAAATGTCTACTCCACAAAAAAATGGTTTAGAAATTGTTACATACTCAATAGACTAGTATGCAGTTATTAAACAAGATACCATTAAAAACTTTCAAAATAGATAAGGGAAATATGTGTTAGTAATAAAGAAAGAAACAAGAAAAGATAGAAATTAAATAGAGAGAACATAATTCTACTAAATCAAAACAAATATATACACTAAAGGAGGATTAATTTAGTATATTAAATTTTTAATTAAAATGTTGTGAATAGAACTGGATGCTTTTATTTTTGGTTGTTTTGGGTTTGTTGTTCTGCAGGTGTGTATTTTCCAAATTTTCTCTTATCAAACATAAATTACTTTGATAATAAAAAAGTACAAATAGCCCTGTTTAATTTTTGAGTTACAACAACCAAAACTCATAAAAGAACATTTGTAATGGAATTTACATGTAATCCAGTTAACTTTGTATTGCCTTTAAAATCTTTTAGCTTGTAAGCTTGTTTAAAGAAATATTTTAAACTTTAATATTTGACAAACCTTCCAAGATCAAAACTCGAAATTCAGTCTTTTTTAAAAAAGACATATTAGGCTTATTTGGTATACTAAAAATATATAGGAATCATTTTCAAGCATGAAATGGTAGCTAACTTAATATAAATTATATTTATATGTGTATTCTAATATTATAAAATATTAGTCTATCTTAATGTATATTATCAGTAATAATTTTAATTCATCTCAAAAATGTTTTTTATAACTGAGTCCAAAGTTTGTCCTTCACAATACATTAAGAGAAACTGAACTAAAAACAAACTTCTAGAACTTTACTTAAAAAATTAACATGTCCATGAATATTGCTAAACTAGCTTCAAACGAAACAGAAATCAGTTAATGAAACTAAGTTAATTTGTTATGGCTTTTTGTTTGAAACATTATCGATTCTCTGTGTTCTGTTTTCCAGAAGTCAAGAAAACCATTTTTTGTTTCTTAAACTATTTGTAACTTCAGCAATGTATGCTACAGACAGAATTTGAAACATGTATTTTTTCTCTCTCCTTGATTTCTCCAAAATTTAAAAGCCATTTGTAAATATTCTTAATTTCTAACAATACAATTATTTGCGTAAGTTCAATAAGAATCTATTTTGTTCTATAAAACATAATAAAGACACTGCTTATTTTACCAAGACTTTGACTGGAATAGCATTTACAGAAGTGTCCAGACTGCATTAAAGAATTAAGGTTAACTTTATAAAAAAGGACTTTGGAAAAGCTGACCAGAAACCCATCAATAACATTTCCTGATCTGTGGTAAGTAACATAGGTAGCTTTCTGAAGGTCCGGGAATCAAAATGTACTTGGGAACCTCAAGAAAAGAGGAATTTACCAAATGCTGAAACCTGGGCTCGTGAAAGGCTTCCCAAGTCTAACCTGAGATTCCTTATAAAAAGTTCCAGCAAAGCCAATTTTTAAAGAAAGACAGAAAACCTAGATGGCTAATAATTATTCTTACTGCACTTTATGCAAATAATCAGACCCAGTATACTGAAGGAACAATATATTTTGGCAACTAAATTAATTCTGCTATAATTTGTCTTTAGTAAATAGAAAAATTGGAGAGAGAAAAATGGTTCAAAGAGAAAAGAGACTATGGCCCACCTGTATTAAATCCCAGCCTTGTCTATAATGTCAGCTCATAAAATGAAACATACCTGTTTTACTAAACTGATCTGTTAAATGAAATTTTAAAAAACTAGCCAAAGAGTATAGAATTATATACAGTAGTCATATCTCCTCTGAAACCTTGAAACTCAACAAGGATTGCCTATTAGCCACACCAAAAAATTTATGCAGTATTAAACATTACCTGCTGTGTCTATATAAATACCTCAGAAAAAATTAGAACCTGAAAGTGAATTTTTCAGTAAATAACATAAATGTAACATGACCTCATAAGTGGCCCCACACCCAAATCATATTCAAGAATATTCACTTGAACTATCTAGAACTTTAAGTCAATACTGTAAAGACTCTTAAAACTATGTATTATCTTAAAAACTGTGCTAAGTTTATAAACAAAAATACTAATGTTCTCATTATGTAAACCTTAGCCTTGAAATCCAGAATTCATAAATGTTTGTAAGTAACTGCTAAATAGTTTCATTCTCTTACACTAAGCCCAACCTCAACTTCACCTCTGTCAATAATAATTAACCATGTTCTATTTAATACAGTAAAGATGGAAGAAACCCTCTCCTAAATTCCACACAGCTGAACTTCACTACCCCCAATAAAGCAAAAGTGACTTTTAAAATGGTCTATGCCCTGCTCTAGCCACGTACTGGAAGCTGGCTGGTCCACACACAGCTGAAACCTAACAAAACTTTTCTTAATTAAACTTTAAGGAAAGAGGAGGAAAAGATGTATTCTATGTCCCCATCACCACTAACAAGGAACCCACATTCAGGTTAAAATTAATGATTTAATTTATGATCCTTGACCAGTGGGGGATTTGTTAGGCCTAGTGGGCCTAGGCTAAGACAGAAAGGTGACAGGCCAAGGCTATAATGGAAAAATACCAGTTAACTCCTGGCAAATTTCCGGACTGCAAGCTTTCAAAAAAAAAATGAAATAAGTCTAGTTCACTCCCAAGATAAATGGGAAAGTACTAATCAAGTTCTTGCTTCTAGTTCACCCCAAGTTTCTTGCTTGGCTAACTCCCTGAGAAACAGATTGGGAAGTACCAACTATTCACAGACTGAGTTTTAAATAATACCAGGTGGAGAAAATACTGAAACTAAGATGTACAGGGGGGAAATATTAAAATGAAGAGGTATGACATATGGCTAACTAACCATTCTGCTTCTGTACAATGCTTGCTTGCTACCTACCTGGATGCACCTGGACAGCCTGCATGCCAACCAGGATGCAGACTAAACCTTAAAAACCCAACCCCTTGAGCATTTGGGGCTGCTCTCAGAAACCTCATTTTGGGACACTGCTGGCTCTTCAAAAAAGGACTCTGCTGTAAATTTGGCTTCTTTGGCAGTGTGGTCTTTGTGGAACTCCTGGGCACAACACTTACAGTATGAAAGTCATTTCTCTTCATTGGAAAAAAGAAAAACAAAATAGAACCTAAAAATTGTCCTTTTCTTTTCAAGACATATCAAGGTCCTATTAAACGCCATCAAAAGAAGAAACTGAGGTTTAAAAAATACATTAAGACTAACCAGCGGTTCTCTGTATTAAAGGGCTACAGCATTAGGAAGGTTGAGAACCACTGGTAAGCAATAGTGATTAGATTCGACAATAGCTTACTCAACACCAATATGTAGATTGCTCAGCCACAATTACTCGAAGGGATGGTTTTATCTGAGTCTGCTTTCTCTTACAGCAGTCGCTGTGTCAAGGGCAGGGAAAGATTGAATGGTCCTGTCACACCTACCCGCCACTTCTGCAGCCATACCCGCTTGGAGGCCCACAAGTAATCGCGAGGCACAGCAGTCACCAGGAAGTGGGCACGGACCTCCACACAGTGAAGAGAAGCAACTACATGGACCGCTCTGGGAATGGCCACTGCATCAGCAGCAGGTGGGTGCTGGCACCAAGCTGTTGGAAGGCAGCAATACCAGTGGGTGGGGAACTTGAGGGCGGGGCTCCCACGCAGGTCACGTTATGGGCTTGGTGGTCTGGGCAGCAGCGCCTATGGTGTCTTGACCTGCGCCCAGTGCAGGGTGTTCTGGGAGCAGTATTGTCTGTGGCAGCAGGAGCCCCCTGCAGGTGGCATAAAATGGCAGACTTGGAAGAATTGGAGGACTATGGTTTCTAGTTTCAGAACTGTAAGTGTTACTAACTATGCTGTGTTGAATGGCATAAAGGTGGACACAAGCACGGCCTCCTCACTGAAGAATGGCTTCAGCCTTGTGGTTCAGATTAAAATCGAAGAGTTATAGATGCTGATTTTGGGGAACTCTTGCAGGACTTTCTAATTTATACACAATGAAATAAATGGTTTTCAACTCCGATGGTAGCTCATCACCTGTAGAACCTGACTTGGACGTGGCTGGAATCCATTCCTTGCCTTCTGCTTCAGTTACACCTTACTCACCATCCTCTCCTGTTGGTTTTGTGCTACTTCAAGAGAGTAGCCTACATTTAAGGTACAGCAGCCATCTCCCCCGATTCCTTCTGTCCATCCTGGTGTGCAACTTGGAAACCTGTCCTTTTATGATGTCTTGAGTGTTCTCCTCAAGCCCATGAGTTTAGTTATAAAAGTATTCCACAATTTGAAGGGTAGTTTTTGTTGTTATTGTTGTTGTTTTTGCTTTGAGCTCCAACAAGTTATGAGATATGCATGTCCAGCAATTTTTTGCCCAGTGGTAGGAGAAATTTTATAGTACAAGTTCAGCTGAGACAGTGCCTGGCAGAGAGGAGGTGCCCCCAAGAAGATAACTATCCACATAGTCTATGTATAAAAGTAAATGGGAAACTATTCCTTTTGCCTGGCTAAGAACCACCATCTAAAAATGGATTTGGACAGTAACATGCTGGATGCCCTTGAATACTACATCTTTACTTAGGTCATCTTCAGCTGTGCCAAACCAGGTTTCTATTTCTTGAACATCTTTTTCCTGTTATCTTTGTCCCATATATCTATTTTGAATACACTGTGGTCAGAGAACTCACCTCTGTATAACTTTAATATTTAAAAATTTGTTAGGCCAGGAAAGATGGCTGACACCTATAATCCTAGCACTCTGGGAGCTTGAGGCGTGTAGATTGCTTGAATTTAGGAGTTCAAGACTAGCCTGAGTAAAAGTGAGACCCTATCTCTAAAATGAGCTGGGTGTTATTGGGCGCCTATAGTCCCAAGTACTGGGGAGGTTGAGGCAAAAGAATCAAGAGCTTAAGGTTGCTGTGAACTATAACACCACACACTCTACTGAGGGTGACAAAGTGAGATGCTGCCTCAAAAATAAAATAAAATAAAAATTTAAAAAATTTATTTCTTGATCTAAAAGGATCAAGAATTATCATCATTTGATCCTATAATTCCTCTATCAGGTATTTATCCAGAAGACCAAAAACACATTATAACAAAAATATTTGTATAATAATGTTTATTGCTGCACAATTCATAATTGCTAAGTCATAGAAGAAGCCCAAGTGCCCATTGACCCACAAATGGATTAATAAATTGTGGTATATGTATACCATGGAATATTATGCAGCCTTAAAGAATGATGGAGACTTTACCTCTTTCACATTTACATGGATGGAGCTGGAACTTATTCTTCTTAGCAAAGTATCTCAAGAATGGAAGAAAAAGTATCCAGTGTACTCAGCCCTACTATGAAGCTAATTTAAAGGTTTCATATGAAGGCTACAACCCAAGTATAGCACAAGAAAATGGGGAAAGGGGCAACGGAGGAGAGGCGAGTGGGGAAGATGGATAGAGGGAGGATAATCGGAGAGATCACACCTACCATTCATCTTAGAAAGGTACAGGTGAAACTTACTAAATGCAGAATATAAATGTCTTAACACATAAACTAAGAAAATGCCATGAAGGCTATGTTAACCAGTTCGATGAAAATATTTCAGATTGTATATGAAACCATCACATTATACTCAATGATTGCATTAATGTACACAGCTATGATTTAATTAAAAAAAAAAATCGGCAGGTGTCCCAGCCACCGACCTTCATGCCCAAGACTTCCCAAGGGCACCCCATTACCTGGATTTAGTTTTACCTTGTGATCTCAAAGCCTTCATTGCTCACCTTTTTATGCCTAAATGTCCACCCAGGTGCAACTGGGCTTAACCACTGAAGTGTACTCGATACTACTATTGACAAGTTACAGTTGGGGGGCTGAGTTGATGACTGGAGGTAAATTAAAAGTGCTCATTCAAGGAGTGAGAGGGCTGGCCACTGGCAGTTAAATGTAGACTTGCCACTTCTTTTCACATTATACTGGAGTTTCTAGGCTGGGCAGTTTGGCAAGGAAAGGTGGAGTGTCTTAACAGGACAATAGTTCTCATAACTAAAGGCCAGCAGAAGCTTTTGGCTCAATAGACAAATATTATCTATACCAGATCTTATTATTGCAAAATCTCAAAGCACGTGGGTCAGCATGTTCTTAATAGCTTTTGGGGAGGTAAAAATAAGAGAATTATTTATGAAGATTCAGAAATCACACTTGTATTGGACTTCTCAATAGGAATATAAAGGAAAGATAAATTATGAGAACAATTATTTCCAATCTTGAAATTAATAAAGTGTAAGGTTAAAAATTTATTTCTTGGACATCAGAAATTGGAATTACTCCTTGTCTGCATATCTTGTATGACAGCTAACATCAGCCATGGTTACTACAGAGATTAAAAATGAAAAGTATTAGAAACTCAATCATTCCAGAGTGATAATTAAAGAAAAACTTACTGCAGATCTGGATAGTGAAAATGCTACAACTAGCTAACAGTGCTCCTTGATGTGCACTTTAGGAAAGATGAGGCTGACAGTCCTATACCATGCACTGACTCATACACATCTGTAGTGGTTTGATACTGCCCTTTATCTACTGATAAATGAGACAAAGCCCACCTGCATTTGTCTTGTGTATGACAAAAAAAAAAGATACCTATGAAAGTCTAATGTTAGATGTGCTTTTTATGAACATTCTCAATGGCTGTTCTATTGTAGATAAAATCATATCCCAAGAAGATGGTTCTTGGTATCCAATGAGAAGAAAGAAAGCTATGAAAGTACCTAGCCAACTGTGTTCCAAAAAAGAAAGTACAAGTGTCTTCAGTAAGCCTCCTCAACTACAAGCCATTGAGGAAAGTAAGAAGAAAGTAGATTATTGATCTGACAATAGAATGCTCTACTGCTGAAGTGGAAGACCCTCCTGCTAAAAGGAAATGCATCTTTATGTCAGAAACATGAAGCAGCACAACCAAAGGGTTCTCATCTATTAGCCATCTCCTATGTGGCCGTCTGACTTCAGTTGATCCTGTTGCTTTCCCACATTCATAAACAGACTACTCAGTATGATTCCACCACATGACAATATCAAGCATGTTATCAGATTTTTCCAGGTTTGGATTTACTTTCCCTTATCCCAATTGATCCTCAGTCTCACCTCACCCTTAACAGCAAGCAATATTTCTGTCACCACCAGCAACCCCCGTGAAAGCAATACTCATGTTAGTTCCTCTAGCAGCAGGAAGGAGACCAAGGTCAGAACCTTCAGTAGAAGCAACATTTCTGACATCACCTCACTGAGCTAAAGGAGGATGCACTTGATTCTGGAAATCATTCATAAAACTGCTCTTTTTTTGGATTTTGGGTCCATGGAAGCAATTTTTCTTTCTGCAATTACTTTGATATTTATTGACAATCAAATGGATATTTTTCCTTTCTGAGAGATGAACACATATGACTGCAGCAAGAACCAAATGACATGTAAGACTTCCTCTTACTCATGCTGTACTGTGAGCATCAGATACATTCAGCCATAACTGTATCTTCTTGAGAAAGAAATTTCAATTTCATACATTAATGAATGGATTCTACAAATTAGTTAAAAAATTTTTTCTTATACTAAACACGAATAAAAATTATGTAAATATTCAAAAAAGACTAAGAAATACTCAAGCAGGAGGAGCCAAGATGGCGATCTGTAGCCAGCTTTCCGCAGAGGTTCCCATCCAGAAGGAGAGTTAAAGGACAGAAACTCAGCAAGAAAGCTAGTCACATCAACCCTGCTGGGGCGACCTGAGACCCCGAGGACATAAACAAAAAGGTACAGAGCACATCACCAAGCAGACGGGAGTCCCCTCCCCCATGAGAGAGGCTCACAGTATACTCCATACCTCCATACAAACAAGCGAGCAGAGTTCAGATGTCCTCCCACTCTACCCCACAAGAGAGACCCTCTAGAAACCACACCTCCTTCCCCTACTAGGGTGCTGCAGCACTCTCCCGCCAGGCATAAAACAGTATATACTCTCTATCTGCAAGTTGGAGTTCCTGGTATTCCCCTCCACTCTAACCCCGAGGTCTGGAGGCCTGTCCCCCACAGAGTCCAGATTCTTGGAGATTTTCTCAAGGGGTGTGGACAGGGCGTGGACTGTTGCTGATCTGTGCTGATTTTCTGGCTTGGGAATGGTGAGAGGGAAGTAAGCTGAGAGGAGACCTGGCTAGAAAGAAGTGGGGTCTTCTTTCTAGAAGGGGGGGTCTGATTCCGTATAATACTTCATTTTATATGGAATCAGAAAAAAACTTGAATAGCCAAGACATTACTTAGAAATAAAAACAGAGCAGGAGGAATCACGCTACCAGACCTGAGACTGTACTATAAATCGATAGTGATCAAAACAGAATGGTACTAGCACAAAACCAGAGAGATAGATGTATGGAACAGAATAGAGAACCAAGAGATGAACCCAGCTACTTACCGCTATTTGGTCTTTGACAAGCCAATTAAGAACATTCAGTGGGGTACAGATTCCCTATTTAACAAATGGTGCTGGGTGAACTGGCTGGC
>CAUYON010142882.1:0-75169 GCA_963573935.1 Arctocebus calabarensis | reverse complement strand
TAAAGGAGTATTAAAATCTCCAACTACTATGGAGCTGGAGGAAATCACGTTACTCATGTCTATTAGAGTTTTTCTTATAAATTGAGGTGCATTCTGGTTGGGTGCATAAATATTAATAATTGAAATCTCATCATATTGAGTATTACCTTTAACAAACATGAAATGTCTGTCTTTGTCCTTCCTTACTTTGGTTGGTTTAAAGCCTGTTGTATCTGCAAATAAGATTGCAACACCTGCTTCTTTCTGTTTTCCATTTGCCTGGAATATAGATGACCTTCCCTTCACCTTGAGTCTAAATTTTTCTTTTATGGTACGATGTGATTCTTGTGTGCAGCAGATATCTGGCCTAAGTTTTTGTAGCCAGTCAGCCAACCTATGCCTCTTTAGAGGACAGTTTAAACCACTCACATTAATTGAAACCAATGATAAATCTTCAGAAGATCTAGTGGGCATTTTTATTCCTTTTGGAACTGTGTGAGTTGGACTTTGATAAAAAGTTTCTGGATGAGTTTACTTTTGTGTTGGAGGACTACGCTGGTCATTATGGAGAATAGGTCTGAGAATATCCTGGAGAGCTGGTTTAGTTATGGCAAATTTCTTCCACATGTGGATGTCATTAAAGTATTTAATTTCTCCATCATAAATGAAGCTCAGTTTAGCTGGATATAAGATCCTGGGTTGAAAGTTATTTTGTTTTAGGAGATTAAAAGCTGATGACCATTCTCTTCTCGCTTGAAAAGTTTGATCAGAGAGATTTGCAGTTATTCTAATATTCTTCCCCTTGTAGGTTATCAATTTCTTGCATGTGGTTGCTTTCAAAATTTTCTCCTTCATACTTATGTTAGTGAAGTTAATTATGATGTGCCTGGGGGATGTCTTATTCAGGTTGAGTCATGCTGGGGTTCTAAAACTGTCTGCTATCTGAATTTCAGAATCTCTGGGCATGTGTGGAAAGTTCTCTTTCATAATCTCATGAATAAGGAATTCTGTGTCTTGTGAAGCTGCTTCATTGCTTTTGGGGATCCCTATGAGGTGAATATTGGTTTTCTTCTAGTTATCCAAGAGCTCTCTGAGACAGTGATCTGTTTTTGCTTTCCATTTCTCTTGCTCTTTGGAGGTTTGAGAGCATTCCAAAACTTTGTCTTCCATGTCAGAAATCCTTTCTTCTGCTTGCTCCATTCTGTTACTAAGGGATTCTACTGAATTTCTCAGATCGTTAAGGGCTGCAACTTCTTGTCTCAATGTGTCAAAATCTTTGCTCATTTTGTCTTTGAATTCGTTGAATTCTTGAGACATCTTTTGGGTCATCTTTTGAATTACTGCTTGAAATTCTCATTCCATCTTTTCCTCCATTCTGCTGATCTTATTTGCAATCCAGATTCTGAATTTGATTTCAGACATCTCAGCCATTTGCCTTGGAGGAGATCTTGTGCTGTGTCTGCCTTGTCATTATTTGGAGGGGTTGGTCTCCTCTGATTATTCATATTGCCAGAGTTTTTCCGTTGATTCTGCCCCATGGTTGTTTTTCACCATTGCGTCTGGCCCTTCAAATGTTGGGCGCAGGGCCGTACGGTTTTCCAGGAAGTTTTTGGCCGGTGGTGGGCCTGCAGAGAGGCCTGGCAGTCACTGGTGGGGTCCTTGGAAGAAGGCTGGCCTGTGGAGGCCCCATGGGTGCTAGGTGGAGGCCCACGCAGTTGCTGGGAGTGACCCTGGCCGGGGGCCTGGCAGTCACAGGTGGAGCCCCTGGCAGAAAGCAGACCTACAGAAGCCCGGCAAGTGTGAGATGCAGGGCCAGGCGGTCGACGGGGGAGTTCCTGGCTAGGGGAAGGCCTGCAGAGGCCTGGCAGTCACCAGCGGAGTCCCTGGCAGAAGGCTGGCCTGCAGAGGCCCATGGGTGTCAGATGGAGGGCCGCGCAGTCACTAGGACTCTCCCTGACCAGTGCGGACCTGCAGGGGCCCTGCGGGTGCCAGGCAGAAGCCCGCGCAATCACCAGGGGAGTTCCTGGCTGGGGGCAGACCTGCGGAGACCTGGTATTTGCGGGCAGAGTCTGTAGCAGAAGGCGGGCCTGCAGAAGTCCAGCAAGCATGGGGCGCAGGGCCAGGTGGTCACAGGGGGAGTTCCTTGACCAGGATGGGCCTGCAGAGGCCTGGAGGTTGCAGACCTGCGGAAGCCCTGCAAGCTAGGGGCCGTATGGTCACTAGGGGATTTATTAGCCAGGGGCAGGCCTGCAGGGGCCCTGCAGGTGCCAGGCAGAGGTCTGTGTGGTCGCCGGGGGAGTTCCTGGCTCTGGGCAGGCCTGCAGAGGCCTGACGGTTGCTGGCAGAGTCTCTAGCAGAGGGCGGACCTGCGGAAGCTGGGCAAGCACGGGCATAGGACCTTGCAGTTGCCAGGAGTGTTTCTGTCTGTAGGCCGCCCTGCAGAGGCCTGATGGTTGCAGGCAGAGTTCCTGGCAGAAGGCATATCTGCGAAACTCCTGCAGGTTTGGGGTACAGAGCCACACGGTTGCCAGGGGATTTACTAGGCAGGGGAAGATCTGTGGGGGCCCCGCGGGGGCCAAGCAGAGGCCTGTGCGGTGGCCAGGGGAGTTCCTGGCTGGGGGCAGACTTGCAGAGGCCTGGCAGTCGCCGGCAGAGTCTCTAGCACACGGTGAACCTGTGGAAGCCCAGCAAGCATGGGCGTAGGGCCAGGCAGGTGCTGGGGTAGTTCCTGGCCATGGGCCGGCCTACAGAGGCCTGATGGTTGCAGACAGAGTTCCTGGCAGAAGGCGTACCTGCAAAAGCCCTGCAGGCTTAGGGTATAGGGCTGCACAGTCACCAGGGGATTTGCTGGCCAGGGGCGGATCTGCGGGGGCCACGCAGAGGCCAGCGTGGTTGCAGGGGGAGGAGTTCCTGGTTGGGGGCAGACCTGCTGAGGCGTGGCAGTTGCCATGTGAGTTTCTAGTAGACAGTGGGCCTGTGGAAGCCCAGCAAGCTTGAGGCACAGGGCCGGGCACTCACCTGTGGCTTCCCTGGCCGGAGGAGAGGGAGGCTCGCCGTGGGTCCCCAGAGTCTTTTCCCAGTGGGGCACTTGTTCCGGCAGGTGGGGTTGGGGGCACTGCTCAGGGACCTCCTCCCTCAGTCTCATTGGGAGTTAGTCTTCTGGTTCATCAGGTAAACGGGGAAGGGTGCACATTAAGTTCAGAATGGTGGGGAAAACTTAAATTCAGTTTTTGCCTAGCAATAGAGTTTTCAGAGTCACACCAGGGTGCTCAGGGGAAGCACACCTCACTTCCCACAGCACTCTTCCGTGGGGTGAGACAAGAGGTCCGCAGTTCACCGCTTGTCTGTAGAAAACTCACAGGAGCAAAAGAGGAGAATAACAAGAAAGGAAACAGAAAAGCAAGAAACTCAGAGCTTTCTTGGGGGAGGGGATGGGCACTCTTCCTTTCAGATGAATTTTGTACCTGAAGCTTGTTTTCTTGGGGTTGCAGCCAATCTCAGTAGAGGTGATCCGCAGAAATCACTTCTCTCTCTTGGCTGGGCTCCCAGTATTCAGCTTAATTGCGCAGTTTCTGGAGGTTATCTTCCCTTTTGGACAGGAACCTTTTTCAGAAGCTGCTTCCAGTCAGCCATCTTGCTCCGCCCTCCCAGCAGCCCGTTGATTTCTAATAAAATTGAAGATTGGTGAGGCAGTGTAGCTGTGGAAAAAGATCACAGGCTTTGAAATAAGATGAACTTAGGGTGGAATTCTGGCTTCACATTTTCTTCCTTTGTGTGTCTGGGAAATATCCCTGAAACTCTAAATTGCTGAGCTGTTGGCGGAATTAATGCAGATAACAGAGAAATCTCCAGCACATATCAGTATATAAATGTTTCTCCATCTCCCCTTCAGTTCAACCAAATGAAAGAGAAAGTAAACATCAGAAAGAAGCAGCCAAAGGAGTCCCAAGACCTGACTGTCTCAGCACTGGTTACCAAACTGAGTTGGAGAATGAATGTCCACGGTGATCCTGGGGGCCTTCCTGGGGGGACTTGTGACAAGAGGGGGTAGGAGGAACAGAGAGTAGGGCTGCTGGCCACCTCCTCCCTGGTCTTCACTGGTATAGCCATCTCTCTCTTCCATTTTTTTAAGGTATATTTTATAGATTGTGATTCACTCTAAGATTTCTGTTGAGAGGAAATGACTTCAACCTTTAAAGATATGATATGTAAGTGTCCAAATAAAAATATACTCTGGATCAGTTAATGTAACTACACTTAAAACTTCATATAGGATATTTTATTTATTTATCTTGAGATAGAGTCTCACTGTTACCCAGGCTAGAGTGCCTAGGCATTATCTTACCTCAGAGTAACCTCAAAGTCCTGGGTTCAAGCCATCCTCTTGCCTCAGCCACACAAGTAGCTGGGACTACAGGTGCTGTGAGCTAAGAGGTTATGGCACTCTACCCAGGCCAACAAGTGAAACTCTATTTATAAATAAATAAACAAACAAACAAATAAATAATGATAGAAAAATTAGGTGCCTGTCACAATGCCCACCTAATTTTTCTATCATTATTTATTTGTTTGTTTGTTTATTTATTTATAAATAGAGTTTCACTTGTTGGCCTGGGTAGAGTGCCATAACCTCTTAGCTCACAGCAACCTCAAGCTCTTGGGCTGTAGTGATCCTCTTGCCTCAACCTCTGGAATAGCTGGGACTACAGGCATGCATCACCATGCACAGCAATTTTCTCTTATTTTATTTTAGTAGAAACAAGGTCTCATTCCTGCTGAGGCTGTTCTCAACCTTCTGAGCTCATGCAAACTACCCACCTTCGCCTCTCAAAGTGCTAGGAATACAGGCATGAGCCACCACACTTGGCCCCATTTTTCTATCTTTGGTAGAGATGGGTCTCACTTTGCTGAGGCTGGTCTCAAACTTCTGACCTCAAGCCATCTACCAGCTTCAGCCTCCCAGAGTGCTAGTAGGTTTATAGGTGTGAGCCACTAAACTTTATACAGGATGTTTTAATACTTAAAAAAAAAAAGAGAATTCCCCCCCCCCCCAGGATGACTTTCAGATAAGACTCAAATCTCTACTGTGGGTGAGGGGCTGCCCAGGGGGTGGGCACAATGAGAAAAGGCTCATAAGCACAGTAAAATTAAGAGGAGTGGGAGGTTCACATTAGATTTCATTAGCTGCACCCTACTTGAGGTGTTCAAGTTGCATGAAGTTAGCCCTCAACCTAAAAATAGGTTAATAGGGAAAAATAGCAACTCTTGCGTGTAGGCAGCAGGCAGCCAGCAGTCTTTAAGCCTTAAAACACTTCTGGAATGCAAAGCAGTTAAGTCCATGGGGGGCAAAACAGAAGAGGATAAAACGTATATGACTAAGATGTTCTTACTTTAAGAAAATCAAAATTCAGATGCCTTTCAGTCTGAGGTAGAAGGCAGAAAGAAGAAAGGCAACAGGGACAGCTGTGGCCATTATTTTTCTTTTGGCTAACGTGATTTTGTTAAATAATGGCATATAAAAGAATTCCTGATTGCAGTTTGTGACGCACAGACTGTTGCCTTTTTGTTGCTCACCTGGACTGGCTAGCTAATCAGTTCCCTCCCCCCTCCCGGTTTATTTTCAGGGCACAATGTATCATTTGGAAGTCATAGTAACTATTTGTCAAAAGGGTAAAATGAACCCTGATCCTGTCTTCTCTGCATAGGATTCTGCTGGATGGCCCCTTCAGAATCAAACTCATTTAGACTCAGACTTCCATGCTTTGAAATACCACAATAACTCTATCATCACATGAACAGGGAGAATTGTAGTTCCAATGCCAAAGCCTTTTTCCTCCTTTGTTTTCCCCCTTTCATTGGTGTGTATGTGTAAATGAATGAAGACAAGGAAGAGAGAATTCTCCTCCCATGCCAGTTGCATACATGGACAGTAGAGCTTATTATTAACTAGGGAACACATGGTGTTTGGAATGCATTGTTAATCATTTCTTTTGCTCAATGTGGCATCCAAGCTATAATTTCAGTGCCTTCCCTTATGTTGGCAATTTAGCAACCATTGTTCTGTTTGATCACCACAGCTTGAAAGATATACTAGCTGCCTGACTAATATTTGTAAAAGGAGTGAGTTCAAATTTTGTTGTCATATTTAGTCTGATTTCTGACGATGGAGGAAACTTTCTTTGTAAAGTGGTCACCAAGTTGTCTTTTTCCCAGGCTTAATTTTATGTTAAACAGTTTTAATTGTATTTTTAAATCTACATTGTGTCCTAAACCGCTGGAGCTAGGATGCTCAGGATGATATCTTGGAGAATATATGCTATTTCCAGATAATGAAGAGATTGTTTAAAGTTTTATACCTAAGAACTGGGTATATTAAAAAATAAAGACAAAGATGCTATCTTTTAAAGTCAAAACTATTTAAGTTTTTTTCTTTTTTTTTCTTTTTTTTTTTTTTTGTAGAGACGGAGTCTCACTTTATCACCCTGAGTAGAGTGCCATGGCATCACACAGCTCACAGCAACCTCCAACTGCTGGGCTTAGGCGATTCTCTTGCCTCAGCCTCCCAGATGGCTGGGACTACAGGCGCCTGCCACAACACCTGGCTATTTTTCTGTTTTTCAGTTTGGCTGAGCCTGGGTTTGAACCCACCACCTTTGGTATATGGGGCTGGCGCCCTACTTGATGAGCCACAGGCGCTGCCTTATTTAAGTTTTTTTTACAAGTCATAATATTTTATTTTTTTATTTATTTTTTAATAAAGAAAGGAACTGCTTACAACTAAAAATTATACTCATCTGACTTCATCACAGTTTTTAATATTTTTTATTATTTTATTATATATATATTTTTTCCAATTTCAGACTAGTATGAGGGTACAAATGATTAGGTTGTATCACCTATGTTTCTTAGATAAAGTTCAAGTAACAGTTGAGCCCTTCACCTAGGGGAGTGCTGTACACTATTACACTGCGCACCTTAAGTGAGAGCACACCCCTCCCCCCTCCTCCCCCCTCCTCCCCTTTTTCTCCTCCCTCCCCCACATTTGAATATAATCGGGTTTTTCTATCATGTGGGCATGGAGTTATTTATCTGTTGGTTTCATATTGAGAATATTGGATATTTGTTCTTCCATTCTTGAGATATTTTACCAAGAAGAATATGCTTCCGCTCCATCCAGGTAATACAGAAGATATAGTTTCCGTCTTTTAGAGCTGAGTAGTATTCCATGGTATACACATACCATGGTTTATTAATCCATTCAAAGGCTGAGGGACACTTGGGTTAATGCCACATCTTGCCAATTGTGAATTGAAATGCAATAAACATTCTAGAGTAAATGTCCGTACGGTAAAATGATTTTTTTTCCTAGTAATAAGATTGGGGGATCAAAAGGGAGGTTTACTTTTAGCTCTCTGAGGATCCTCCATACTTCTTTCCATAAAAGCTGTATTACCTTGCAATTCCACCAGCAGTGTGAAAGTGTATCTTTCTCTCCATATTCACGCCAGCGTCTGCGGCTTTGGGATTTTGTGATGTGGGTTATTCTCACTGGGGTTAGGTACTATCTCAGGGTGGTTTTGATTTGCATTTCTCTGATGACTAGGGATGATGGACATTGTTTCATGTGTTTGTTAGCCATTGGTCTGTCCAGAAAAGGTTCTCTTCAAGTCTCTTGTCTTCTTATAAAAGAAGTTGTTTTCTCTTTTCTTGTGGTTTAGTTTGAGTTCTCTGTAGATTCTAATATCAGCCCTATATCAGATTCATAGCATGCAAATACCTGCTCCCTTTCTGGAGGTTGTCCGTTTGCTTTAGTCATTGTGCCCTTAGCTTTGCAGAAGCTTGATCATGTCCCATTTATTTATTTTTGGTGTTGGTGCATTTGCCAAGGGAGTCTTCTTCCCTTGGCAAATGCACCAAATAAAATAAAATAAACCAAATAAAATTGTCCTAGGCCAATATTGTCAAAAGTTTTTTACCATCCTTTTTTCTAGAAGATTTACTGTTTTGTATATTAAATTTAAATCTTTTATTCAGCAACAGTCAATTTGTTAGTAGTGAAAGGTGCAGGTCCAGTTTCAGTCTTCTACATTTGGCCAACCAGTTCTCCCTGCAACAATTATTAAATAGGTATTATTTCCTCCAGTGTGTACTTTTGTTTGGCTTATCAAAGATCAGATGGTGATATGCAGGTGTTTCCTTTCTAGGTTCTCTATGCTATTCCATAGGTTTATATCTCTGTTTTCAACATTATTAAAATATCTATACTATCTAAAGTGACCTGCAGATTTAATGCAATCCCCATCAAAGCACCAATGTCATACTTAGAGGAACTTGAAAAAATAATACCACATTTCATATGGAACCAGAAAAAAATTCAAGTAGTCAATGTAATTTTAAGAAATAAAAATAAATCTGGAGACATAACATACCAGACTTCAGGCTATGCTACAAATCTACAGTGATTAAGCTCTTTTTTTTTTTTTAATTAGCTGAATTTACTAACCACATTTAAGCTTTCTTAACAATTAGGAAAATATTTTTGGAAGATTATCACTAGATGATGTAAATGCATTGCATTATGTTCTAGGTCTTGTCTTTAAAACCTTAGATTTCAGCCAGGCATGGTGGCTCATGCCTGTAATCCTGGAACTCTGGGAGTTCAAGGCAGGAGGATTGCTTGTGCTCAGGAGTTCAAAACCGGGCTGAGAAAGAGTGAGACCCTATCTTAAAACTAGCCGGGTTTTATGGCAGCACCTGTATTCCCAGCAACTCAGGAAGTTGAGGCAGGAGGATCACTTGAGCCTAAGAGTTCGAGGTTGCTGTGAGCTATGATGCCATTGCACTCTGCAGAGGGTGAGAAAGTGAGACTTTGTCTAAAGGAATAAATAAATAAATAAAATAAAAACTTAAATATTGGTCTACCTCCTTTTATATTTTCATTTGAATAAAAAATATGTTAAGTAATAAATTTCCAATGCAGCTAATTTCTAGAGAACCCCACTAATAATGCAGAAAAATTCATTCTTTTCAAGGAATTTTCACTGTGTCACTCTTGATAGCAATGCCAAAGCCTCAGCCAAAAGCCTTATTTTCATGGGATTCAGAGTTAAATTAGTGCCTAGTCATAAAATTGTGTCTTTTTATTGATGTTGTAAGGCTGTCTTGACTTACATTATTTCAGAGGCTTGTTTCAAAAAAGAGATTTTAAAAGTTTCCATCTCTGTTTTTGACACTCATTGGATTCCCTACAAATTATATTGTTACCAGCCTGTCTATCATAATAATTTGAAGAATTTTCTAAGCCCCTTGGTGCTATCCTGTACTAAATGACTTAACTAGATACAATCTCTTACTTCTTTGAGCTTTTAATGTAAGAGAAAAATGATAGCAAAGGAAACAGTAAGGGAATTCAGAAATATGAATACATGTTAAGACTTCTTAATTACTGAATCATAAAAATTTTGAGCTAAAAGGAAATTTAAATACACTCAAATATAATTATCACATATCGATGATGAAATTGAATCCCATATAAATGAGTTGCCCAAGTTCATATAAAAAGCAAATGGAAGAAATTGAACTAAAAGAGTACATCTCTTCCTAGGCCATCATCCTTGTGCACGAGGCTTCCATGATAGTAAAATATTAGCAATATCTTTGAAACGCTTGTACCAAGTGGGAATAATTTTCTGAAAGTGGTATCTGGAGTTGTACTTTGAGGGAAATCACTGCTGACTGCCATATTTTCTTTTTTTGTACAGAAATAAGTGATGTTTGCATTTGTGTAACGTATTAAATATAAATAACTAAACTAAACTTCATAAAGGCATGAATCTAGGTGACAAAATAGTTCAGTGGATTCATACTTTCAGTTGTGTTCTTTAGCAGAACTGGTTTCTGTTGCTTGTAACTAACTTAAGGCAAAGGGTATTTATTACCAGGATTTTAATTATCTTAAGAATCTGGATCCAGGGGTCCTGCACTTAGAAATAGTACACATAACCTCACCTTTAAAAACAGGGAGGGGCATTGCCATACACTTTTGTTGGGAATATAAATTGATACAAATATTTGGGAAAGTAATTTGGCTATATCTATTAAAATTTTAAATGTGCATTATCTCATACAGAAATTACATTGTTAGGCATCCATTTGACAAAAACAAAGAAAAATTTTATAAAGATACACAAATAGATGTTTATTATAGCACTGTTTCTAATGGTTCAAAAAGGCAGGATAAGGTGGCACCTGTGACTCAAAGGAGTAGGGCCCCATATACCAGACAGGGCAGGTTCAAACCCAGCCCTGCCAAAAAATAAAAAACCAAAATGGGCAGGATAACTACCCATTCATATCGTTAATATAATAATTATTAGTAGTATATTCTAGATACTCACTATTCATCCTTCTCAAACAAAAGGTAAAATCTATGTCTACTAGTCTTAGAAAATGTACATTGTAAGTACAAATATCATAAATATAGAGTGTTGTGTTAATAAGCCCAGATTCCAGAGCCAGATTAGTTGAATTTGTGTAAGAGGTTTTCTACTTAGCTCTGTAAACTTACAGGCATTCCACTTAACGTCTCCAGACTTTGGTGTGCTCACCTGTCAAATGGGAATAATGGAAGTACCCACCCGAAAGCTTATATCACCAGTGGTGAATGGTGATTGACAGGTTGTCATGGTGTTCATTGGTAAGTGGAAATGAGAATTCTGAGAAGGGCTTTCTCTTAGTTTATATGATTTTTAAAAGAGGTGATTGAACAATCCTATAGTGTGTGAATCTGCCATAATTAATACATTTCCTTTTTGTTAGATATTTACACTTGTAGGCCATTTTTCTTATAGTAAGTAAGTCATTTCTAGAAGGAGAAACAGAATAAATATGGCAAGGAAGCAGGGATGATATACCCTACCTCCTGGCTGGAGATGGTGTAAAAGGACTGAGTGCACAAGCCATTTACATGATTGGATCATGAGTGAGAAGAATTGGTGAACACTCAATAGTGAGTGAAAAATACAGTGAAATGTTCTTGGAGAGAAAAACAGAGATGAAGGGTAGTTGTTAGAAGAAAATGTATAATAGTGACTGGAATGAAGAGAATATAGTAAAGAAATAAGAGTTTGTAAAGAGAAACACGTTTTCCCAGGATTTGAGAGTTGTGTAGAAGTGGTAGAGATTTTTTATTCTCTTCCTTAGTGTAATTTATAGCTGACCTAAGACCTTAAAAAGAACTTGACTCTATTAAAAAAATAATAACTTGACCCTGTTGGTCTTTATTTACTTATAGTTTTTAAAGAATAGAACTTTTTGGTAATGGAGAATAATCTAAAGAAAGAAATTTGAAAAGCAGAAAGTTGAAAGGTAAGAA
This sequence comes from Arctocebus calabarensis, assembly GCA_963573935.1. Lineage (NCBI taxonomy): Eukaryota > Metazoa > Chordata > Mammalia > Primates > Lorisidae > Arctocebus > Arctocebus calabarensis. Next base: position 63,816 of record CAUYON010142882.1, on the reverse strand, counting down.
ACTTGAGATAACCAAGGTAAAATACATGTTGATTCTTTACTAAGCTAAAAGAAATGGCAATCTAGATGGATGGAAAAAAAGCAATTTACTATTGTCAGGGTTGAAAGAAAATCTGAAAGAGAATATAAGATATTGATGAATCAGAAATGATCCTAAGATGTTTAGTTTCTGAGGGAGAAACTAATGTCTTACCCGTACCTATGAATTAGATCACTGTAAGAATAGAATCCTTCCTTTTTTTTCCCTAGCCCATCTCTTCCATAAAGGGGTACAGAACTAATAATTTGAGATGAAACAAAAGTGACAGTTTTAATAATAATAGTATTGTATTGCTCATAAATTATCACATCGTTTCATGGTTTGTGTTAACACTGCTGTTTTCCTCCCTGTCTATAAGCATTTCAGGCACCGCATACATAGAGATGCTCAGTACTGTCTGAATAAGTGAAGGAAGAAATGGGCCAACAGGTGCACGAACATGACGTGTATGGGAGACAGCCGTTTCCACTTGCACTAGAGGAGGGAGAGGGATTATGTGCTCAGGTGATCACGGAAGAAGGAAGCTTAGCTAATTCAATACAATCCTGTATGTGAGGTGACAAGCGCAGTGCCACGTGCATCAATAAGCATGCCGTGCCTGGAGGCTGGAGGCTGCTACTATTTTCAGAAACTTACTTGGCCTTTCCATCATCAGTGTTCACCTAACTGTAAGAATTCCAGAGAAAACCCATGCCTAGAAACCATGAAACTGCTGGATTTTTACTTTTTTTTTTAGTTAATTAATTTATTTTTTATTGTTGAGGAATCATTGAGGGTACAAAGAACCAGGTTATATTGGTTGCTTATGCCAGATAAAGACCCCCCCATAATAGTGTTCTGCCCCCAAACAATGTAGCAGCCCCTATAACCCTCTCACCCCCTTCCTCCACTCACCCCATCCTCCACCACCCACTCTGTGCTAGGTCATTAATTGTTCCTTCTCATTTGAAAGTCAAAAGCTCATTAATACTTTTTCGATAATTGGGAAAAGTTTTCTGTTTTAAATTGGGGGTCATTCCTCCATTTCATAAAGGTAGAATGTTACCAGAAATTTACTTCTCGGCTCGGAATCTTTCATTTCAGTCTTGAACAGTGCTCAGCCATGATGCACTACGCGCGCCTTTCAACCCTTGGTGTTTGTACTCTGTGGGGCATGTGGCTGTCTGCTGAAGTCAGAAGAAAGTCACAACTGAGCATGGGACTCCTCATAGAAACTATTTATTTGCATATTTAGAGCAACAACATAGAGCATTTCCCTATGCGAGGTGGTAAATACATTAGTTGACTTGTGGTTATTTTTCACAATGTATGCATAAATCAAAATATAATGATGTAAACTTTAAATACTTATGATTTTTTTCAATTTTATCTCAGTAAAGCTGGAAAAAAAATAAAACTTTACAAAAGCCAGTATATTCTAATAATATTTCAAATACACATTTGCAGAGCTTAAAATAGTTAAACAAACTATTATGTTATTAGATACAGTTAGAAATTTCCATAAATTTGTAGGTTAAAATACCAAAGTTTAAAAACAATTTGGGTTTGTAAAAACATTTTAGAAATACTTTCAAATATTCTTCTGGGTTATTCCTTTAATTTCTATCTGGAAAGGGCAGGTAGGCAATTTTTGTGTAAATGATTAGTAACAATATATAATAATTTCAAAGCAAATTTAATAGATTAACATGCAGCATAAATATCATGGAAATTCAGAAGTGATACTAATTCTTAGTTTATATATTTTGGGGTAAAATTATTAAGCACTCTTAATCACATAATTTTATATCTTTGGATCTTCCTTACATTGCTTTAAAGGAATAACCCAATAGAAAAATATACTGCTGACCTTAAACTTACATGTTGTGGTGTATTAAATGTATATCGACTATCAGTTATTTGTATTTATATCTTGATTCACATGATGATTTTATGTGTTCAAAGGAGATACCCCTTTTAGTACAAACACGTACTTTAGGAACAGTTTTATCAAATTTTAAAAGTGCAAAGTACACAGATTTTAAATTCATTTCAAGCAGATTTAAAGAGATATACTTATTAGGAACAATTAAGAATTGATCTTGTACTGTGATCAAAATGTGTTTGCCTTTCGGTATTGCACATTGGAAACCTTGTCAAATTATTAAACAGGAAAGGGAAAAATGTTAAAACTTCAAATGGAAATAGCTAAAAAGATAAAACTATATGAAGAACTAAGAGGGGTTAATGAGGAATGTTTGAATTCTTCCTTTATCTCAAACATTATTTAGATCCTGTTCATTTCAGTTCGTTTGTTCCCTTACATTTATCAGGATTTTTCTGTGTTCACCTGGCTAATCTAAATACTAACCATAACAAATAGATGTTTGGAAGCATTAAAGTGATGACTTTCTGAGGGGCAATTATCATTTATCATGGAAATGAATTCAGCCCACTGATGATAATTTAGTCTACAGGTGAAATGAGCATCATATGTTTATAAAATGAATTTTTCAAATGTTTAATTTTCTCAAAATAATGTTTCCTAAAGATGCAATATTGTATTTATTATTATGTTCATAGGAGAGACTTTACCCCAAATTCTATGCTTAACTATCCTAGAAAGATGGTTGTTTATAGTTCGGTTTCTACAAATATCCAATGGACAAAATTCCATAACCTTTAATGGAAACATTTGGTTGTATCCTTCAATGGATATGTCCCTTGCATTATAGCTTGGTGATGATCCCGTACTTTAGAATTGAGTTCTCTGAGATTGAATCCTGGCACCATCATTTAAGTGCTGTGTAATATTTTTGCCATTTCCCTCATCTGTTGAGGTACTGAATTTATATTGAGGCTTATGAGACAATGCATGCAGATGTGTTTAATACCACACTTCTGTGGTTCCCAAGTGGTGAGCGGTGGTGTCCTAAGGCACTCCAGAAAACTCATAGGGTCACTTCTTCCTTGGGATGGTTCAGTTTTGATCATAGATCTTACTTTATTCTTTTTGATGTTCTCATATCTGTGCAAAGCTGGGTTTTCATCAGTTGCTATGACAAAAAGCAAGTACTTGTAAAATCATTATGGAACAGTTGAGTCTGGCTTCAGGAAGTTTCATAGTACCCAATATATCCATATTTTCTATTTGTTAGTAATTGTGGTTATTTAAGTAAAAATATGTATTTTTGTCCAATTTATCGTGTCTGTAATTTTTCCTACATAGTTTCTAAGGTGTGAGGTCCAGACAATTTTTTACATCCTATATATTTAATGAACAGAACTGTTAAGTATTTCTTTTGGGCCTAATGGCAATATGCAAAGATTACTGAGATGCTGATGGCACTCTTCACCAAAAAGGTTTGGGGACATCTGGCTTACCATTAGCTCCTGCATCTCTGCGCTCAGTAAGGGTTGGTGGATACAGGTGATGGTACTGATAGTTAGAGAGTCAGTAGTTATTTTCTTAAGTTTAACTGACATTTCTCTGATTGTCATTTTAACCTTTTTTTCTTCGTGTTTAATCACAGTGAGAGGGGGGATAAAGGAAGAGAGAATGAAAGGAGGGAAGAAAATGAAATAAGTAAATCTGATGGAAATTGGAATACCTGGCAGAGGGGTGGACATGAAAGTGACCTTCTGCAGGAGGAGTGGGGAAGCTTCCCGCAGGAAGGAGGCAGATAGTTTGTCCTGTAGGAATTATTCAAAAGCCAGGAAGAAAATCTGCTGTAGATGCCCACCTCCTCTTCACCCAGCCTGAAAAATAGGAAACGTGTGAATTAGTGGTACACAGGTTGGTAGTAGCTGTCCAGAGAGAAAGAGGGGATCCCAGAGAGGTTTGCAGGGCAGAAGGGCGGGGAGGGTCAGGGCCCCCGCAGGGGTGTGGAGGTGCCCAGAGGCCGGGGCTGCCTGTGCCCAAGTGGAGCAGCTTCAGCACTCCCCGCCCACCACGGCTGCCCGGCCGCTGGGGCGCTGCCCACAGCTGAAGAGATCTACCAAGGCAGCGACTGGTCCATCTTCTAGTTCTCAGAACCTGTGCCAGGTACCCAGCCAGGAAGAAGTATGAAAACAGAGGCAGGAGGCGCAGCATTGAGATTCTCTGCCTCCACTTCTCTGAGTGGATCAGAGGGCTGCGGTTACTGAGAAAATTGTCCTGCACCCTCACTATACCTCTAAGAGCATGGCCTGGGGAAACCCTTGGCGCATCTGGAAAGCATTTCCTTAATGGAAATAGAGAATCTTGTTAGCTAATTCCTTTCAAATACTCCTGTGTGAGCATATATTCTTTTAGGGCCTGTATCAATTCACTTTTTTTCCAAGTTAAATTTTATCACTTTCTTTTCATTTCATCTAAGGGCCTATTCTATACTTAATAAACTATCTAATTAATAAAATTTAATTTTAATTTTGGAAAAGTCCCCTCCCTAGAGAAGCTTTCCCCCCAATGAAGCTGCATTTCATTTTAAATTTATGATTAATTTCCATTATTCCTTTGGTAATAATCATAATGCTAGAATTGGTTATGCATCATTTAAGGATTTTTAAATTAAGGATATTTTAGTAGTCATTATTTTGCCATATAATTTCACTTACAAATATGTGAAATATGTACTAAAATATATAACATATTCTGGGTTTTATGTAGGAAAATGCCGCTGGAGTTTAGTTACATAAACTACTTTTACCATGAAACAGCCTGCAAGTAAGCATAAAGATATTTTAGTAAACTTAACTTTCTCAGAAATCATGTATCCTGAATCACATGTCTGAAATAATGCTAAAAATATTTGGAGCTTCCACAAAACTCCATCCTCAGAGATGTTTGTCAAGCCTTTAGCTAATGAACACCCGAGATACTCCGTTCACTGGGTTTTTCTGTGGTTTCATTGTCACTGATGCATATTAATGACATCAGACAAATAAAGTGCCTTTCGTAATTGCTTGTCTCAAAGCATTGTAAAAATCAAATATGGAATAATTAAAAATTCATTTGCGGTTTGTGGCTGTGAATTTGATGGCTGGAAGGTTGAATCATGGGCCCGCGAATGCCCTTGATGGTCTGCACGGTGGACTCCACGTCCAGGAGCCTCAATCATATTTTAAGGATGGCTTCAGACAGGGGAAAGTGGGGTGCTCTGAAATACAGTGTGATAACTGTGCACACAGGCAGAAATAGCTGTTGAAAATTACTCTTGTCAGGAAAGACAGTTGACTATTTATTTTCCAAGATAAAAAATTAGGGTCGGTGGCATACACTTATGCACTTTTCAGGATTCATGCAACACGTTTTCATTCATATATAAAAGTGTTCTATGTGTTTGTGAGAACCACAAATCATTATTTCACTGATTATGTCAGTTTTGTTTAAAAATACGTAATATGTGGTTATTTTGAGTTTTGAAAGTCAGTTTTAGATTTAATCCTCCATTAATTTCTAACCATATGTAGCATTTTGTGTTGTATTAACAGAATAATAAAAAGATCCTCTGGAATCAGGTAATATTTTAAAATTTCTTTGATTAACTCCAGACTGCATAAGGTAATGTAAGAATGGCTCAATTTATATAGTAGCATTTTTAATTTAAAATGTTATGGGGATTTATTAAAACTCACTTTATTTTCCCTTGAGTACAATTGCATTTTAAGTGATAAATAATCCAGAAGAGTTCATTATTTTTACAAAAAAGTGAATTAGAAAATATTTTCAGTTGTCTGAAGATGTAGATTTTTTTAATAATAAAAATGATTCTCTGTAGGGAAACTGTAATTAGAACTAATTTATCCATTTGTTCATGGAGTTCTTTTAATAAACATGAATGTCACATACACTTAATCATTGGTAAATTTTTGACCATTTACATAAATAATCCTTTTCAAATAGGAGTAGGACTTATTTTAAGTCACTTTTCTTTTCTGAGTTTGTAGCATATGAATTAAATTTCAGTTTATTCATTTATTTGATACTGTTTACTGGGTGCCATAGAGGTTTAAATTATTTTTCTAGATATAAAAGTTGTGTAGAACAATGAACAAAATAGATAAAAATCCCAATTCCCTTTGGAAAGTTTTAGTGAAAGGAGCCCACTTCAAAAATAAAGGTGCAAATATATAGTGTGCTGTGGGGTAGTCAGTGATTTGAAGCAACATAAAGTGTGAGGTTGGGGCAGAGCCAGAGGAAGCCGGTATAAAAGAAAGTCGTGGAGGATCAAATAGGGCCTTGTAGGCTGATCTAAATAGTAGGACATTTACAGTCTGAGAAGCCATGGGAAGATTTTTAGCTAAGATGTGACAAGAACTGAGTGTATGTTTTCTGGGGGGTAGGGGAGGACTGTACAAGACAGCAAGTGGGAGCCAGTCAAGAAGCCTTTGCTGGGAAGACACAATAGTGGCTATTTGGGGGTGTACTGATTGTTTTATTGGGTATAGGGAGTGAGAGAATGAAAAATGAGGATAGGAACAAGATTCTTTTCCTGAGCATCTGGAAGCAAGAGTGGATTGACTGAGTTTGGGGACTTTACGGAAGTTGCAGATTTGGTGAGTGCTATTACTTTTAGACATCTTGCGAATGAGTCTGAAATTTGGAATAGAGATTTGGATTGAGATCTAAATTCGAGAGTCCCATTTCTTTATAATCTGGGGATAGAGTACTAATGCTTCACAATTTGTTTCTAATTTGGATCAGAAGGATTCTAACTGACGAGGTAGCCAATAACAAGCATTTTTCTCTCATTCAGGACATTTCGTTTATTGTTCGAGTAGAAGCTAATTGTTTTAGGCTTTGAAAGGGTATCGGGATTGACGTTATAAGTGATTTGTGGGTACTGACTAATATAAGGTATTCGTTTTCTTTAATAGTGAACTCTGGCAGTCATAATACTAAAAGTAATTGTACTTTCATTCATTTAATCCAATTAAACATTAGAATTTACAGTTAGGAACAGTGATAGTTTTTTTTCTTAAATTAGTTTATAATAGTTTGAATTACTGGTTAGTACATTTAAAATAAAATTTATCAAATCAAGAAAAGTTTGTAGTACCATATAGACTGATTATATATTTATATGTGTATATGCATATATATATACACACACACATACACATATATATTCATATACACACATATATTCTTTATTCTTATTATTGTTCAGTGGACATTCTGACTCAAGGAGAAGTTATTATGGAAAGTTAAACCAAGAAGAGATAAATGCTTACTTAAATGCATAGAAGAAAATGTAAAATATGCACCTTTGAATTTCTCCTCTGAGAACATTCTTAATGTAAGATGAAAGCTGTTGGATTTTAAACCTTACAAACAGGCAACTTGTTTTTTAAACATCATAGTGCTGGGTAGTGTTCTCTCCTAAGGGAGAAATTTCTTAGGTAGGTCTGCTTTGAAACTTCACACAGAAAATGTTCTTTTACTTGCTTTTTGCTGAGGTATAAAATTTGCAAAGGTTGTGGGGAAAATAATGTTTTAAAAGATCTGATATGCTGTGTCCTTTCTGAAAAAGTTTGTGTTTTTCCTGTTTTGCCTGGTTTAGTCTTTGTCCCATCTGAAGGGTGTTTAGCCATTGCCCATTTCTACCCAATTCCAAGCACTTAACACTTGCTTTGTATCTCTGATGGCCTTTTTCTGGCTCAGTGGTCTTGGAGACTTACCATCTTTGGTCCTATTACACCCAGTCTTCATTTAAATCTAAAACTCATTACATCTCCACCCCACCCTTACTCTTTTAATGCTTTATTGTGAAAATTTTTAAGTATACAGAAAGTTGAAATAATTATACATTGAGAACTCATCTAGAATATAAAATTAACATTCACACTATTTGCTTTATCACATGTCTGTTCCTGTAAACATCTTTCGATCCATCTTAGTTTTTGATACATTTAAGTAATTGCTGACATCAATAAACTGCACCCCTAAATTGTTTAGCATATGCATTGTTACCTAGAGTCAATATGTTTACTGGCCTTTTAAAAGTAAATTTACATGTGATGAAATGCACAAATCTCAGGTGTATCATTTGATAAGTTTTGACAATGTATACACCTGTGTAATGAGAACCCATATAACATAAGGCATAAAGTTACCCTCTACAGAAAGTCACCTTTTCCCATAGAATGCCTGTCCCCCAAACTCCCAACCGCAACTACTGTTTGGATAGCTTTCTACCACAAATTAATTTTGCATGTCTTAGAACTTCATATTAGTGAAATTATATCGTAAGTATTCATTTGTGGAAGTCTTCTTTCACTCAGCGTTATGTTTCTGAGATTTCCCCCTTGTTGGACAAATGTGTAAATAGCTCCTTTCTAATGCTCAATGATTGTATGTTGTATGAATGCTTTATAGTTTTTTTTTCCTAAATCTGTTTTACTGTTAATGGGCATTTGGAATATTTCCACTTTTGAGTTATTAATATAATCAATATGACCTTCCCCTTTAAAAAATATAGCTCTTCTTTCATCTAACAATCATCTTCCCCTTATAAAAGTCTTATCATTTAGTCTTTTCTGAGACAGAGTTTCCCTCATCATAGCTCAAGCTCACAGCAACCTAAACTCCTAGACTTGAGTAATTGTCCTGCCTCAGCTTCCTGAGTAGCTGGGACTACAGGTGCATACTACCACACCCCACATTGTATATAAGAAGAGGCTTTTCTTGGGGACTTGGAATAAAACGTGTCAGGGATGTTTTTAAGCCCTGGAATCTCTTCTCTTTAGCTGTCTCTGACAGGCGATCACTTTTTTTCTGAATGTCTTCCATTTGACCTGCACATGAATTTCTTCTTAGATGAAATTTCTCCTAAGATGCTGCACCTTATATCTTATTTATTCTCATGGTCTTGTTAACTTTTGGACAATAGAAGGTTTATCCCTCTTTTTGCACATGATACAGAAAAATCCCTTTTTGGAAGTATATGTGAAGAACAATTAGAGAGTCCTAGGTAATTTTGTATCACTCTCTTTCAATTTTAGAAGACAACAAAACAAAAAGTCTTAAGGTTTGTCAAACTCTTCCCCTAAAGCTGCGAATCAACCAATTTGGGGATTAATAAATCCGTGTGCTTTTGAACTTGAACTTGATGTTATCACAGGCAGGTAACTTCTTAAGAGTTGCACATGTATTTGCTAACCACTTGGTATCAGAGAAGTCCAGTTGCATTTTTAAACTTCCTTTCTCAGAGTCTTCAAGAGGCCATCAAGTCCATTATGATATTGTTCTTTTGTCCAAATATGCTTTGAAACAGACTAAGTAGCCGAAAGCTTAGCTCTTGGCAATGGTCTATGCCTTATAGTTTTACAGCTCTATGTTAGATGCCAGGAAAGAGAATCGCCACTGAAGGTGGTAAAATATATCCTCTTATGAAAAATTCCTTTTGAAGACCATTTGTGGCTCACACCAAAGAATTATTTTATTTGATTAAAAGGGAGGCCAAGAATCCAATTTTAGCATTTTCTTTTCTCATGCTTGCATTTTCAGCTAATATTGTAGAGCATTTTATTTACTCAACCAGATTGACAAGATTATAAATGAGAGCTGTGTGTGGAAGCCTCTAATTTTTCATAAGTAAATGAATTAATTTATCACTGCTGTTGTGTTTCATTGCTGTCTCCATGCGAGACTGCCCTGCTCCTTTATTCCCCTTTTTGCCTTCTAAACATTGGATCCATGTCATCGTGTTTGACAGGTTTCTGATTCCCCTGTCAGATGCAATTTGGTGCTAATCACATTTCCTTTGCTCAGTGTCAATGATACAAGCCATGCATAATATTCCTATATGTCCACTCGCTCACTTGCAGTGCAGCTGGAATATCTTGGGCATTAATCTGATAGAATGCTGCATTGAAATGCAAAAATGATGCTTGAGCGCTGAGATAATGTGGTCAGGCAGATGTGCAATAGATAAGTGAGGCTAAACTGGTGATCTTTCCTAAGTGTTGAATTTTATTTCATTTCAGAATATGTCTTTACAAACCCAAGACTATGTAATCAGTGTTAGTTCATTAGACCTTCAGCATTTTTAATAGAGTTCATTCATTTTCCATGTGTAAAGGAATGGGGATTATTTTTTCCATTACAAAAAATGTAATGCAGTTACATTACATAGTAGTTATTTGTAATGGTGAAGAGTCTTCCATGCACTCTTTCAGATGTGGCTGAACACTTAGAGAAATCTGTTTACAGCATAACCCAGTTTCTAGCCAAGATGAGGTCACAGACAGTAGACCTTCCCTTAGATCATTTTAGAATAACATAAACAGAGTGTGATGGGAGGGTTTGGGCGGGTTTGGGAAGAAGGTGATTGTTTTTTATTTTTGAATTCTTCTAATTAGATGTTGTGACAATTAGGGAAGGGGAGAAGCAGCATTCAGAAAATAAAAGGAGCAACAAGAGCAGAATCAGAGACGTGAGAGGTCGTTGTTTCAGTGAAATAGTGGTTGTCTATTGTGCTCGTAAATGAGACTAGAAAAGTCTTTCAGGAGCATGTGTGAAAGTGTCTTTATTTTGTGGATAAGAGAGAATCTTCTTTCTGTTTTTGTTTTTGTTTTTTCTGAGCATGATTATACTGTGTTTTGAATCTTCTAAACAAAAAATTGATTGGAGTGAGGACTAAGGAAGAAACAAAAAGAACATCAAATAGGACACTGTTGCAAAAGGCCAGTGAAAGATAAGGGTCTGAACTGGGACAGTGGCAGTTAAAAAAAAAAAAACTGTGACAGACACAAAAGACATCACTAACTAAAATCTATAAAATTCTCTACTTGGTGGGTTACAGCCTGGGGTTTAGGAATGCAAGGGGAGAGCTGGTAAGAAGAAAAGAAGAAACACATGTATTTATCGAGTTTCCAGGAGCAGCAGAGTGCTATGGATTGTGAAAAGCCTAGCAGAGGTTTGGTCAGGGCGAGATAATAAAGTTCATTTGAGTTACATTAATACTAAATTCGAGCTTCCTGCAGTACATCCAAATAATGATGAGTGGTGGTCAGGAGGTGGAGACATTTGGTAGCCATTTTCATTTACACAATAAATCATCGAGTAGAAATCACAGAAATGGCTGCATTTATTGTGGGGGAGAATATACAGCAAGAAGCAGCAAATTAGTGATGAAACTGTGAGCGCAGAGCTAGACATAAGGGTAAATTGCATCAAAGTGAACTGTGAAAAGACTGAAAGATGCAATTGGACAGAACCAAGTTTTGTGGAAGCCAAACTTAGGCCAGAGGAGGACCTAGGCAGCATTGTTGAATTAATAAGTGCAGGAGGTGTTTTTTATTTAAGAATCGTTTACCCAGTGTTCGTCAAGCACCAGGAAGTTTCAAGGAAGAGAACTAGAAGTCACGTTGAATTTGGTTGAGGAGTGAATGAATGGTGTGGAAGTGGAGGCTGCTCATGTCCACAACTCTTTCAAAGAAACTGGTGCTAAAGGGGAAGACAATTACTGGGATTGCAGCTGGAAGGGCACATTGAATACGCAGAATGTGTTTTTCTTTCTAAATAAGACATATATTCTCAACTGGGGCATGTCATCCCCAAGAAAATTAGTTCTTAGCGGACAAAAATATCTTTAATATTATAATGCTCTGTCCCTTCCTTTGTCAGGAAGCTCACCCTTCCAGACAAAATCCTAGTACTTAATTTCTCTCATGTGTGTTTTCCTGGGCACCACACAGATGGCAGTGGCTGAGCTCATGGCAGATACACACTGCATATGAGATCAGTGCTACAAAACTATATCAAACATAGTGCTTGATTTGAGCACTTGAATCTATTGTCAGGTCCTGGGAGGTGGCCTGTCTCTCCTTCATAGGTGCCTTGTAGATGATGTTCGTGTGTGATCCTTGGTGTTTTTGTGTATAACTTGGGCTTTGGAAATTACAAAAGATTAGTTTTTATTTTTCTATTTAATTTAATTAATATTATTTAACCCATCATTGTGTCAAAAAGTTTAAAGTTAAATTCACTAAAAATAAATTTTAAAAAATTGCATTGTTTTTGCTACTGATATAATTTTTGAATGATTCAAAAATTTCTTTATTACATTATGTGCTTATATGAATGATTTGTACATGAAATTTGGTGTTATAATTTTCATAAAACTTAAGTTTCATTAACAGTTCAGAATAATTACTTATAAAACTAAGTTAAATCTTAATAGCTTTTTAATTTTTAATGAAATTTTTAACATAACAATTCTTAATCCTATACTTAAACTTAATGTATATAGCACAGGTATGCAATAAATATATTGACAGGTATACAGTATATTAAAGTTTCATGTGGAGATAGCAATTATGAAAAAATATCTTAAAAGCCTCCTTGGGGAAGACAATAGTGAAAAAAAGTTTGAGAAATACTGGCATGGAGGAATCTTTTTATTTTGAGGAATCTTAATATTTGTTCAGAGTTTGTTTCTATTTCAATTGAACAATTACTTATCCAAGAAATTTAGATAAACAATTTTATACTACTTTACTGAAAGAATAAAAAAGGAAAGGAGCCTACTTTAAAACATAAATACCTATACAAGATACATACACATTGATAATTTTTTATGCCCAGAGGTAATTTTTATTCACAGAAAGTGATAGTCACAATATCAGAGTTGAAATATATAAAATTATAAGTCAAATTTTAATGATATGAATTTAATTTCAGTATAATCCAGGATTTTCAGGATACTAAGGACATGTTACAAATGTGTTATTTGCATTAGTGATGTAGTACTTGATACATGATACATGATATTGCAGGACAAAGCTTCTTAAACTCAGGGGGTCAGTAAAAGCCTTAACACAGGAGACAAGGCCATTGGTACTGGAGTAGATCTTCTAGCAATTAGATCTCATGAGTCTTGTTTTGAAACAGTGAAAGGATGGAAAATATGTGGTTTGACTGTGTAACCCTAAACAGCAAGTGACCCTATTGAAGGTTAATCTGCAGGGAGCTATCAAAAACTAGAAAGGTTATCCAGGGAGAACCTAAAACAAAACCACCAGGGCTTTCATGGAGGGGAGAGATTTTCTTTCTCAAGCTGTTAGAATGTTAAGAGGATGAAATCTTCCTATGCAATTGACAATGAAACTCTGATAATTATGCTGGTAGCTGCTTGTAGCTTGACTTGGCCTGAGTCTATCAAAATTGCAAACTCATATTCTTAAATAGGTGGGCATCAATTTCACAGATCTTTTTCTTTTTTTTATTGTTTGGAATTCATTGAGTGTACAAAGAACTAGGTTACACTGATTGTATTTGTTAGGTAAAGTCCCTCTTATAACTGTATCCCACCCCCAAGAGGGACCATAATCCTCCACCCTCCTTCCCTCTCCCCAATCCCTAACACCACTACCCCCTACCTAGTATTAGATCATCTACTGCCTTCATATTAGAATAGAGTACATTGGATTCTTGCTTCTCTGTTCTTGGGATGCTTTACTAAGAAGAATGTGTTCCACTTCAATCCAGGTTAATACAAAAAATGTAAAGACTCCATCTCTTTTAATGGCTGAATAGTATTCCATGGTAACGTATACCTCAGTTTGTAAATCCATTCCTGAATTGGTGGACATTTAGGTTGTTTCCACATTTTGGTGATTGTAAATTGAATTGCAACAACAATAAAAATTAACAAATGGGATTTAATTAAGCTGAAAAGCTTCTGCACAACTAAGGACACAACAAGGAAAGCAAAAAGACAACCTTCAAAATGGAGAAAGATATTTGTAGGATATGAATCTGACAAAGGGTTGATAACTAGAATCTAGAGAGAACTCAAATTAATCTACAAGAACAAAAGAAGAATGGGTAATCCCATCTACCACTGGGCAAGAGATATGAACAGAACCTTCTCAGTGAAGACAGATGAATGGCTAACAAACATTTGAAAAAAATGCTTATCATCCCTGATCATCAGGGAAATGGAAATAAAAACCACCCTGAGATATCATCTACTCCCATTGAGAATAGTCCACACTGCAAAGTCTCAAAGATCATTTTCTTTATTGAGGATAAGTTAAAAGCATATATCTGTACAGCAATTGCATGCATTAAAAATCTATCAAGATATCAATTAATTACTATTGAAGTTATTAAGAGTCATCTGTAAATAGTCTTTTGCAAGACTTGGGTTCTTCTTAAATATTGTCTGAGAATCTCTGTGAAAGTAATTATTCAAGAGTAACAGCCTCCCCTGCATGTATAGAATTTTGTAATGAAAATATTAGAGATTTGAAAAGAAGAAATGCCCCAGATTTGGGAGAGTTTTAAATTTAATGAAAAGGTTAGAAAATACACACATCTAAAACTATTTACAAACTAAAGTGAGTGAAAATGCCATTCAGATGGTATATGGTATATGCCAGTGCTGAATGGGATTCACAGTAATGGAATGATCAGTGAGGTTAATAAAAGACAACTTTATAGAAGCTGAATATTGAGCAAGATTTTCAATGATGAGAATAGTGAAGACTGGAATAGAAAAAGGAAGAAACTCTGCTGTGTATATAATATATTAAACAGGAAAAGTTACAAGAAAGCCAGCAGCCAACATAGATATGGGAATAGTATAGTGATCAATTTTCCCTGAGTAGATAGGTAGAAAATCTTGGGAAGAAATGAGAATGACACAGTGTACTCACTTTTTCCAAGACTTGGCAACTAGACATCTTGAGAATGAATGGGGATATTTTATGTCTTCCTATGATAAGGGTGGGTGTGAAGAAGAAAGGAACTAATTTTTATTATTTTACTGAATGTGCTGTTTGGCTTGGTAGTTAGAATTAAAATGTCACCCCTCATGGGCACCAACTGTCTCACCCTCTCTGGTGTATGGCAGTCATGTGTCTTGACATGGTAATTGTAACAGAATTTCTTGATTCTGTGCAGCAAAAATTATGTTTGACTACCTGAAATAAGAAGAAACATACATGAGGGCTTCTAAAATCAAAGAAGCTAAGAAATGAGAATGTAAGAATGAGCAGGAATCAAGACAAGGTGGGGAAGCAGGAATGAAAGCTTCTTTTTAGAGGGAAACCTGTACAGGATACAGCTCTGCAATAAGAAAACACTAATCTCTTCTGATCCTTGACCACATCAGTGAGAATCAATACCCCAAGATAGTATTGTCTCAGCTGAGCTCTCATTCCCACCCCTATACTTTCCCAGTCTAGAGAGAGGCAGTGTCTAGCACCGTTGGCTGTGCAAGTGAGCAGTAGCCACCTGGATACGTCATCCCAGGAAGACCACACATGAGGTCACCCCTAGGGAAAGGCAGGAGGGTTGTTAGGAACGGAGAAGGGATAAATGACCAGATGTTGATAAATGGCCAAATGGCCATTGTCTTTACAAGGTGAGTGGTGGATAGGAGCAGTTTATCTTGGAGTCCTTGACATCTGAAGCAGCCAATTATATTTGAATCATTGTATTCAAACTCTGATTACATCTATTGAGCAACTTCTTTTCTCCTAAAGAAGTTCCTAGGTGAACTAGTTCTCCAAGGAAAATAGCACACCCTTCCCCACTAAGAATAGAACCCAAGTATTGCTAATTAAGTCCCAATTTCAATTATGTTAATGAACCTGCTAGGGGACTATGTAGCCAGAAGTCCCAATGCAGTGTGACATCATGCTATGCTCAGAAAATCTCCTCACAGCATGCAAACTCTATCTGTGAAAGCACTTTGTTATTTCTTTCTGAAGCAAGCCAGATCCTCAAAGCAGTTTTAAAGCATTCAATTAATAATCTGTCTTGTTTAAAGTATCGATTCCCTAAATTCCAACGCAGTATCTGGAAACCTAAGGTTAGACTTCAGCAATTTCTAAATCAATTGCTTAGCCTATTTTTCAGGTTAGTTTTAATATTACAAAAAAAATTAAATACATTTTCCATTCTTTTGATAGTAAATATTATTCTCATGTATGTTAAAATTTATAAACTGTGACTTTTAAACATAAGTGACAAAAAACATGTATCTGTGGCCTAAAATCCAAGTTAACATGGAGATGACTTCTGTCACAGAAAGGGGAATAATTAATTCCAATAATATGTTTGAGATTCTTTCTTTGAATTACTAACTTTAGAAAGGTAATGGTATAGTGTAGCTGGAATTAATATGAATGATCCAAAGAAAACCTAAAAATGAGATTAAAGGAGAGTTTGAGTCTTCAATAGTATTTTAACAAGGAATGCAAAGCCTCTTTAGGACTGAAGAATTGTCCATTTTGGGTGATACTGAAAGAATGAAGAATTACAGGAGATGGAACAAGACTAATGCAATGAATCGAGTGTTTGCATCCCAGTGCCCCAAATTCATATGCTGAAATCCTGATCCTCAGGTGATAATATGAAGCAGTGAGGCCTTTGGAAGGTCATTAGGTCATAAAGTCATGAATAGCCTGGTTGCCCTGATAAAGAGATCTCTGATAGGTCTCCTGCCCCTCCTGCCCAGTGAAGATGCTGTGAGATGACATTGTCTATGAACCAGAGAACGGGCCGTCCAACACGGAATCTGCTGGCACCTTCATCTTGGAATTCTCCAGAACTGTGAGAAATACATGTGTTGCTTAATAACAATATAGCCTAAGACAACTAATAACATAATTTTACTTACAACTCTAGCTGTTTTGAATGATAACATTAAAAATGATATACTAACGGTTTGGGTTGATATAGGAATCCATTCATTTAGGGAGGTGTTATGACAAGCACAGGATACTCTAAGAGTCTTGGTAATGAGTCATAAGACTTTTTGTGTAGCCCATTACGTCTCCTCCTTAATAGGACTTAGTGATCCACTGTAAACTACGTGGCTAACGCATTAAGAATAGGAGTATGTAGATAAATGGATAATGCACATATTCAGTTTTAATATAAGCGTCTATCTAGGAGTGAAAGCATCTATCATCTATTACTAAAAAAAGTTATAATGTTATATAATAAATTATCACAAAACTCAGTGTCTTAAAACAGTAAGCATTTTCATTGCCCTTGAGTCCACATGTTAGGTTTACCCATGTTAGGTTTTAGGTCAGATAGACAGACCTTGCTCGTATGTTTGGGAATTGGCTGGCTATTGGGTGGTTTATGATGACCCTGGTTGGTTCAGCTGGGCTCTCTTTCACAAGATGTTTTGCCCTCTGGCAGACTAGTCCTTGTTCTCATAGTAGTGGAGTTCCAAAGGAGAAAGCAAACACATAATCTCTCCAAAGGACTAGGTTTGGAATGGCACAATACAATTCTATTGGGTAACAGTCAAAATCAACCTAGATCTGGGGAATGGGAAAGTGGACTCCACCACTAAAGAAAGGAGTTTCAAAGCCCCATTGCAAAGGAAAAGGGTGCAGGAGGGAAAAAATTAGGGCCATTTAGAAAATCAGTTTACCACAAAGCATTTATAAAAGTATATGCGTAAAACTCTGACATAGTTGGACAATGAGAGCTGGTGTTTTTTAAAAGTTGAATTCTTAATCATTTGCTGGGCAATAGAGAAAACATTGCTTCTGGACAAGAGATTCATCAAAGGTGTGTTGGCCAGTGTCACATAAGTACCATAGTTGGGTAAAGATCTCAGGACAAAAAGGGAGAAAAGCAAACTGCTGCACCTTACTATGGGTGAGCTTTGGGCATATCAACTTAGTGTTCTCTTCTGCTTCTTTCATATTTCTTTCTAAGAACTGGTCTTCAACTTTCGAATTTTACTCTGCCTTAAAAATAACAATGGGTAGAGTAGAATAGCTGAGATTTTAACCGACCAAGTGACAACATGGAGCTGGTGAGGATGGTCTTAATGTTTCACCCATGCTCTTTACCCTAGATGAAAACATGCCACTTTGGAATTGGGAATTAATTAGCCAATCTCCACCTTGGGCACCCTTTCTATAGGAGAGACATTTGAATTGTTTTTCCAGTATCTGCAGATTGTTGCAACCCTCCCAACTTCCAAACCTCCATTTTCATGGTCAATACCTGTTCCCTGGAGCTGGTTTTCTTTATTGGAATATTTTACTTTTTTGGTATTCCAGAACTTTACCAAAAATGTTTTTAATAGAATTACATGGACTTCTTTCCCATTATGTTGTTGATAAAATGTCACTTGTATGTATCATGGGTGTATGTGCTATTTTTGGATGTAGCTACACTCTTAATATTATTTCTGGAATTTAGCAGCTTAAAGGTCATTTTGTTAAACCAGTCAAATAGTCTGCTGATAGACTGGGTAGCAGTGAATTGACATTGAACGCTAAAGATCTCCAGGAACCTAAAGTTCAAAATTGGCCAGTATTAGTGACTCAAAGGATAGATTAAGACAGCTCATTTTTGTTATTTCACATTAATAAAACAGCTTAATATTACTATCATATACTTGGCTGAATATAACTTATAAATTGATAATAAAATGAGTTAGAAATGATGGATGGGAACATACGTAAGTACTAAAATATAACGAACATTCTTCCATGCTTAAATTTTTAAGAGGAAATTTTTTTTCCAGCAACAGTGAGGCTGGGTAGAAATCTTTGAAGAAGATTCAATAAATAAGAATTGAATAAAAAAATATTTTCTTTTGGTTTTGTAGATCATCAGAAGATCAACTACATGAGAAGCTTACATAAATGTAGTGGCTCTTTCTTAGCAAGGAAAGAGTACAAGTTCCCCACCACTGGCCTTTCATGCTGAACAAAAGCAGCACAGCTTTCTTTTGAGCTTAAAGATATAGATCAAAACAGCTGAAAGAAATACAAAACACGAAGGTATTTTCAAAGAGCTCCTTCTGCATGGATGGTCATGTCTTAGGACCATTTGAACTGTCTTAAGCTGCTTTAGTTGCCTTGTACCCTTTAGTGAATCGTGATATTAAAGTCCCCACCTAAGGGGAAGTAGTGTACATGCTTAACCTGTACATATGCAATGATCAGAGAGGGACAGAGAGAAAGAGAAGTGTACATCACTTGCCAGAAAGAAATATAACACTCCACCAACAGGCAAGCAAGCAGATCTTATGCTCTGAAGAACGCCTGGTGCAACCCAGGAGTGAGTACCCAGAGGATTCCTACCTGGCCTAGGAATGAGAGCGCTGTGCAGGTAACCTCCAATAAACTCATCTAACTCACCAGGCTGGGTTAGTGTCTGGGTCATTTCCTTGGTCTTTAGGCACCATCTCAGTTTGGAAGGGAAGGTAGTTTTTCTGTACATCCTCGGATTTTCCCAAATCCCAGGATGGACATTTGGGAGGAAGTTGTTTTCCCTAGAATCCTGGTAAAATAGAAAACTAAAACAAATACTGTTTTAAAATTTCGTGATCAAAAGACTTGGTTCTTTTTATTAATTAAATCATAACTGTGTAATTACGGGGTACAATGTGCTGATTCGATGTACAGCGTGGAATGCTTAAATCAGACTGATTGACATAGCCATCATCTCACTTATTTGTTGTGATAAGACATTTATACTATACTCTTACTAGTTTTGCAATGTACCATTGCATTGTGCATAACAGGTGAGGTCCCATCAAAGACCCTCCCTCCTTCGGTCCTCCCCCTCCCCTGCCCTCCTTTTTTCAGGACTATAATTGTGTTTTATCGTTTGTATGAATGTGTAGGTGAGATATATTGGTTTCATATAGTATTGAGTATATTGGATACTTACTTGGTTATTTTTCATATAGTATTGAGTATATTGGATACTTACTTGGTTATTTTTCTTATTCAATATTTTGACCATGTCAGACAATTTAAGTATTTCTGAATCTAACTCTGTTTCTATTGAGACTACCCAAGGTCTCCTTCCTTCGACATCAAAATCTTGGTGTATTTTTTCTTGCATCCATTTACAGTATTTAAACGAGAAATATTCCTCCTCTTTGCCAAGGCCAACCCTCTTATTTATGTTTATTATCGTAATCGTCTATCTTCTTGGGTCTCTGAAACTTTTGCTCAATTACTTTTTTCTCCTTTTGCAGTTTTTACTTTCTTCTGTATGTAGTTTACTCTTCTGCTTTCAGACATGCTCAGTTTTTTTGTGTTTCTTTAATTCTGGGAAGCTATATTCTTTTACATTTCATGTTATATTTTTCTTTTCATTTTTATCTAAAATTCTAGAGGTTAGTCTTCTTTTGCTATCCCTGACTTGATTTCAGGACCTTCCATAAGTACTAATATTTGTGGATAATCAAGTCCCCAATAGAAAATGGTGTAGAATTTGCGTGTGTATGTACCATCTTGTAAACTTTAAATCATCGCTAGGTTATCTATGCCTCATACAATATAACTGCTATGTAAATAGTTCTTATATTGTGTTTTTAAAATTTGTATTTTTTATTTTTTTCCTATCTGAGGTTGGTTGAATGGATGTGGAATCCACAGATATAAAGGACTGATTGTATTTGGTGCTCGCCAACTATATTTCATTACCACCTACTTTCTCCTTAATTCACTAATCCAAATTTCAAGTTTCCTGACTGCCCTACTTACTCACCACTTAATGGGAAACCTTATTCTTACAATAATCAGTCACTGTACAGTGGTCAAATCCTAAGGCTTGTTTTTAAGCCTTTATAACCCTCAACCCATTTGTCATATTGTTTTTCTGAAGCTCCATCCTCTGACTGCTTTGAGTTAAACAGCGATGCTGTGTCCCTCTTGCTTGCTTATTGAGACAGTGATGTCTTCATAGCTCACTTTCCTCCTCTTTAGATCAAACAATAGCTTGTCTTAGTTCTTCAGCTTTCCCCCTTACTGTAAAGCCTACCTGAAAACCATGTTTAACACTTGAACATACAGTTTATCTCCTCAACTTAATTATAAGGACTTTAAGGGTGCAAATGACATATGTTTTTGTGTTCCCATTTTATTAAACAGGAAAGCAGAGTTTTCTAAGTTGGTGTCATAACCTTTGAGTGGGAGCAGACCCATGTGTTGGTTGGGTGGCTGGGAGAAGGAATGTCTTAGCTTCAATAAACGTGTAGAAACAAGGAAAAATATTTCAGTATTCATAGATCTTCAAGGATATTTATAGCATCAATTTAAGTATTTTGCAGATAAGGAGTTAGCTCTTGGGAGTCAAATTGTCTTACTTCAAATCGCACCTCCAAAACTTATGAGCTATATAATCTTGGTCAAATTTCTTTGTGATTTTAAGGTTTCATTTCCTTGTTTGTGAAAAGGGATAATCATAACATGTACTATTAATGTTTAATTAAATTATCTGTGCAAAGCTCTTAGTATAGTTCCTGGCATATGAAAAGTACTCAATAAATGGTAGCAGATCAATTTTCTTACCAATTTATGTATGTTTATTTTGGGATTTGGAGAAAACCCATACAATTATAGCTTATTTCAAAATAACATATTACCATGAATTTTTTTTTAAGAAGTTCAGTTGAGAAAACATTAGGATATAAAATAGACATTGTCTTACTTATAACATGGGATATGAATCATACTCCTATATAAAAGTGTAGTTTTTTCTGTTAAATAAAAAAACAATATTAGCAAGCTTTGGGGCTTTTGATATCACTTGAAGGCCTCTTAGATAATACAGATCTGATTCAGCCTGCAGACCTGCTTTTAATCCTATGACTTTGGCTATTTCACTTAAGTTCTCTCTTGGCTACAAGTTGCTATTAAATAAAAACAAACTAAGCAAGGTGGTGGAGGATGACCAGTCTTGATGCTAATTTTTTAAACAGTGAATTTGCACCTTAGGTGTGGCATTTCTGAGCATATTAATGTGTCTCATACTTGTAATCAACACTTTGTTTTTTAAAGATGTTTGATTATGAGTAGTATTTAATTACACAGCTGCAAAATATTCTTAATGGCATTTGATGCTGGAGAGATACAATCAGATACATATATTCACGAAATATATATATATTCTTCCTTTTATCTGAATTCACGAAATCCTAGTCTTGTATCCTTTTAGTCAAAAGGTAAGCTACATGTGGTATTATCTTAGAGATTTTTCATCATTTATGCCCTCAGTGGGTTACAATGTAATGTGTGTAGTATTTCAGCATGGAGAACT
Source organism: Arctocebus calabarensis (assembly GCA_963573935.1). Classification (NCBI taxonomy): domain Eukaryota; kingdom Metazoa; phylum Chordata; class Mammalia; order Primates; family Lorisidae; genus Arctocebus; species Arctocebus calabarensis. Next base: position 41,768 of record CAUYON010142882.1, on the reverse strand, counting down.
GACACAGAGATTGTTCATTTAAGCAATTTTTACGCCTCTTTATAAATTATAGCTCAACGTGTTTTTGAAACTTGGCCTGGAAGCTTCCTGACATAGTCTAGATTCCGATTCCAGACAGTATCATTCCATTGATTATGTTTCATCTGTAAAATGCACTTAAAATTCTAATTTTTCCCCCTTTTGTCTTTAGTAAAATAAATAGTCCCTCAGAAATGTCCCTCCAAAAAAAAAAAAATCTGCCTTTAAGGGTCTTTGTTCAATTTTAATCCTAAAATTTAACTTTGCCTATGAGCAACTGCCATTCCTCTGTAAAGTAGGTGAGATAAACTTCCTCCTTGAAAGTATTGTATCCCTTCAGCATATGGTAGTTACTTAGTGTTTGTTGAAGCATATTTGTTGATCATATAGGGGAAAGGAATATATTTATTTTTAAAGATGGCAGATTAGTATAGCGATCTAAAATAATATAATCAAGACGGAAGGCATTTTTGATCAACTTATTGAACATTATTTAGAGGTAAGTGTGCATATGAGTTGTATGATAGCATTGCATACTATTTTATCATAAATTATCGTACTATTTTATCATAAGTAAGGAAGCGTGTTTGTCAAAGGAAAGACATATTAAATAAACAAACAAATAAAAGCCATCTGGCCTTACCCTCAGAGGCAACTGTAGCTAAACCTAGGCTCCTAATTTTTTCACTGCCCCATGACAACTCATTGAAGGCTTTATCCTTCTTGTTTGCCCGGCTATTGCTGCTGGGAGCAGTAACTCCAGGGCAATACTGCTATTCCTGTGCCTAGTGTGTTTGGCTTGTGAAAAATTAATTGTGTAGGGTTATATATTATTTGAGTACTCGAAGTCTTAAATCCTATCTGGCAAAGGTCAAGGCTCCCCAGGCTGTGGGAACCTTTAAATGACCTCAGTCTCAAACCTCTTAGGGAAATTCTGGTGCGAAGAACTGATTGCTCTAAGGTGTCTATAGGGATAGCACTTGAAATACTTCAAATGAGTAAATGTTTTTATCATTAGAATGAATAGAATTTGGAGGGCTCTGTGCATGCCCCGCATATCTGCCTGGAATAAAATTACTTTCCAAGCTTCAGATAAATGAGACCTACCCAGAATGTCTTAAGGAAGAGTACAATATTGGCTGATGAAAATTTGTTTATGGGTGTAGGGATCCAGAGCCACAATTATTTACATTTGATTTTAATTGATGACACTCTGATAGATCACAGAGACTTTAATTAAGAAATAAAAATGTAGGCAGATTAGACTTTTGGTAAGTGGAAATAGAGGAGGTTTAACTAATGAAGTGTGACTTTACTAAATGTTTTGTTCATTTTGTAGAAAATGCTACTAACAGTTATTTTTCACTTAAAAGAAACATTGATGTTTAGAGGATTTAGATTCTTTTTTCAAGCTGTCACCCTGGGTAGAATGCCATGGCTTCACAGCTCACAGCAACCTCAAACTCTTTGGCTTAAGCAAGTCTCTTGCCTCAGCCTCCCAAGTAGTTGGGCCTACAGGTGCCCACCACAATGCCCAGCTTTTTTTTTTTTTTTGCAGGTGTCATTGTTGTTTTAGCTGGCCCAGGCCAGGTTCAGACCCACCGGCCTTGGTGTATGTGGCTGGCGTCCTACCCACTGAGCTATGGGCACCTCCAGGATTTAGATTCTTTATTTAGAAACATATAGTGTGTTAGAAATAATGTTTGTGATTCTAAAGCCCCAAATTTCTTTCAATGTTTTTCATGGACTACTAAACTACTACAGATTATTATAAGCTATCAGAGTTCATCTTTTAGTGACTTTCGGTTCAAGCCTACATATAACAACTGGCCTTGCATTGTAAGTTTCCCAGTGCCGTTATTCAAATCTTTTGCCTCTGTTCAGCATCTCACTTAGAGTTACTTGTCTCTTTTGTCATGTCTCTAATATCTTTGCTGAAAATGATAAGTGTCAAAAATGATGTGCAGTGTAATTTGTAGTATTGCCTTTGCCATTTTGAATTACTCTCCCTTATTATTACGTTTTACACAAAAATCTGCTTAATACTTCCTTGTAATCAGAATAATAATAACTTGTACTTATGTCTCCTTTCTCTTATGACCTCAAAACACCCTTGTTAATTGTCAGGACATTCTCACGAGCAAAGCGGATGGTTGAAGAAGGGAGGCATAAGTGTAACCAGGTTAAATGACTTGCCTAGTGCAAAGCCATAATCGGTGACATCGTTGGGAAGGAAGCCAGGTCTCCTGATTCCAGACCCGTTTTCTATCTTCCGCGTCACGTTGTCTCCAAATGTTTTATTTATGACATCTGTTTCTGTCATTGTCATGCTGTTAATTACTTAATATCATTTTACAGCAAGATTAGCTAAAGGGAACAGATATACTGTTAGTGTTTAAAAATGTTTATGCAGCATGAGAGAAACAATGACATTTAGTTTTATTGGATTTTTAGTTGCGCTATGAACATTGCTAATTTGGGGGTGGGGGCACCAGGGAGTTTATGTTTTACCAAAATGGTGTTTTTGGAATTATGTGAATGCCTAGAAGTTATGGGTGTAGGTTTCACATGTACATCTCATGAAGCAAAATAAGATCAAAAAGTTAATTACTGAATTACATTCAATGAAGCATGCACCAAAGTAACACGTATGTGTCTTTATGTGCAGTTATCTGAATGGATTGCAAGGATTTTGAGGATTTTGAACTTCAGTTAATATCTATTTAAAACATACTTATTAAAATGTAGATAAAATTATAACCTATTCTCCGTGATTCTTTATTAAACTGTTCTATTTTCCTTTACATATTGAAATGTGGATATTTTGTCTGGAAATTCCATAGCCAATTCTTCTCAAAGAAGACGAGGTTTGGAAGCAAAGTGAGAACCAGGTGGGCATTTATTAGTTTGTTTATTTGGGTGTACTTAGGGGAAGGGCAAGGACTTGAAGGGTATATCCATCAACGTTTTCCCATGACGTTGGGGTCTAATATATGTAACTCATTGATTTAATAATAGGAAGAACTGATTTAATTGTTCTGGCCACAGATTTATTGACGATGAAGTGTAATTTGGTGACCGGGAGATCTTACTATTTCTGCCCTCTCGCCCTCATTTAGAAGCCTCGTTTGTTAAGTGATGCTTGGTTATAACCTGAGCCTGAGACTTCCCTGTTAGTCACAGTTCCACTCTTTTTCCTTCTTGTCCATATTCACTGGTTTTCATTCTGGGCTTTTCCACATTTTCTTTTTGCCTTCCTTTGTTCTGTTCACATAAAATCACATCATTGCTCATGTTAGAGTTTTCTGAGAATGTGTTAAGAAAAGACCAAGTTTTATCCTTTTGTTATTTTAAATACAAAAAATCCCTTGTGTCAATTGTACTTTATGTAACTGATATATATTTGTTAAAAATAATCTGCCCCTCCAGGCACAGGCCATAACATTTAAACCATTGTGTTCATAGTAAATTGAAGACTGACTTTGAATGGAGCTCGTAGCTTCTGTTTTAGAGCATTACTGTTCGTTTTGATAATTCGAAGGTTATATATATGGAATCATAGCTGATGGTAGGCTATAGCAAGGCTTTCTCTTTTTATTTCCCAGAAAGAGCAATTAAAAACAAATTTCAAATTATTTAATATTAATTGTGAGCATACACTGTGGAATGGATTCTGGGAAGGGCCTAACTATAAACATATACGAAAAATAGAATTGTGCTCCAAATAGTCTTTGAAGAGGATTTCAGCTGTCCTTTTTCACTGGTCTGTTTCCCAGCATACTCCAGGACAGCAGAGCCTTTCGGCTGTTCAGTCTGGAGTCCCAGGACATAGCTTCACCCCACAGCAGAGACGGGACCGTGTCCCCTTGCTGCTGCCTGAGCTTCCTTACGTAATGCTCTTCCTGGGCCACAGGCCATGTGGTCCAGGAGTTGTCATCTCTGCAGCCCACATCTGTTCATTGTCATTCTTTTATCTTTTAATTTTCTTTGTTTCCATGATACCGAGACTATCTAAGCAATTTTATAAATTCTGAATCATGGGTTCCCAAATAAATATTTAATAAATCTTAGTTGTCCTTTGTAATTATAAAATATGGACATTTTCAGTTTTAAGAGGCATATCTTTGGGGAATCTGTCCTACTGAAAGTCAGTTTGGTTAGAAAATTAAATCAAAATTATACACAGTAGAGAAATTCTTGGCATAGAGTGGCATGAGATATGCTCAGCGTGTGAGTCCCAGGCGTGGCCTCAGGTTGTATGACTGCTGTTGTCATTGCCATCTCCCGGGAAGAGTGAAAACTATGCCTAATACTTCTTAGAGTCTTGTCTTTTTCTGGCTGGTTGTCTGGCTATCTAGATTCACAATAAACTTTATTTTATTTTATTTCATTTTCTGTTTTTTTGCCTAATTAATTAATTGCTGAATTAATTTCAGATTAATATGAGGATACAAATGATTAGGTTACGTTGTTTGTATTTGTTAGGTAGAGTCCAGATGTAATTGAGCCCCTCATGCACCCAGGAGGTGTTCCTGTTCCCTAACATTGTGCCCCGTAAGGTGAGAGTTCACCAGGCCGCCTCCTGCTTATGCTCTCCCTGACCCTCCCTTCTCCCTACACTTGAATTTAATTGTGTTTTTCTAGTGTGTTTCTAGTTGTTGCTCTACTGGTTTCATATTAATATTGAGTACTTTCTTATGTTGGTGGAGTTGCCAATACAGCCTCTTTGGAAAGATGTATGGAGAATCCTCAAAGAGCTCAAAGTTATCTTTCCATTTGATCCCGCAGTTGCATTACTAGGTATCTACACGGAAGAAAAAAAAAAATCTTTTACCACAAGGTAAAATCATTTCACCACAAGGACATTTGTACTAGAATGTTTATTCGAGCGCAAGTCACAATTGCTAAGATATGGAATCAGTCCAAGTGCCAATCCACCCATGAGTGCATTAATGAACTGTCATATACGTATACCACGGGATACTATTCAGCCTTTAAAAAAATGGAGACTGCATCTTTTATATTAACCTGTATGGAGTAGTAATAAACGTTTAAAATGGAAATATTAAACACATGGGGAAAAAAAGTCATTGTATTCTCCCTTAATCTGAATGTCAAGTTAGACAAAACAGTTACACATCAAATAGCTTCCCACCAGTCCTAAAATGAAATCTAGTCTCTCACCCTACTCCTCTGGCCATCAGGGTGCGGCCCCTGCCTTGCTGGCTCACTGCATTCCAGCCACACCGGCTTTCTACCTGTTCTTTCAACATGCCAAGGCCTTTATTATCCTGAAGCCTAAGCACATGCTGTTCCCTCTGTGTGGAATTCCTCCTTTTGTGGTCTTTGGCTTTTCCAGCACCCAACATCTTTTGGCTCTCAACTTAAACATCACAGATTCAGAGAGGTCTTTCTTGACTAGTTTTCGTAATTCCTCAGTCTCATCAATCACTCCCAGAACTTCTTACGCTTTTGCTTTATAGCACTTAGAAAACTCTCTAATTATATGTTTATCTCACGCTTTTCTTGACTAGCTTACTTTATCTCATTCTTCTCAGCCATGGATGTGCATTAAAATCACGTAGGAAAACTGTAAAACTTACCATTATTCAGTGTCACCCTAAAGAAGCTCAAGCAGAGGTTGGGGTCTCATCATCAGTATTTTTTAAGCCTTTTTCAAATGATTCTAATGTGCAGCTGGCATGGAAAACCATTGGCCCAGGTTATAAGCAACAGAAAGGCAGAGATCACATCTGCTGACTAGTGTCTGTCCACTACCTGGGACAGCGCATGGTGTGCAAAAGAACTCTGTATGTATTTTTGGATGAGTGTATGAACTCATAGCTGGTAAATGTGAATGCTGTTGAGTCAGATTATTTGTGATGCCCAGAAAACTACAAAACCTCATAGCTCTGGAACGATCCCACGTTCATATGGCTGGATGGTGTTATGTTTACAACACATGATACCTTGTGATACTCATTATGGCAATCAGTATTATCTAATAGGATGTTCCTGAAAAAATATGCCACTCACTTCTGAAATCACAGTGCCACATTTTCTTTGATTTCTTGCTCCTTTCTTCAAGTTAAGTACTGTAGTAATATATTACTCTTATTCTGGAGGAAACCTAAAATATGCAAGATCTACCATGTATTCATAAGGCCCCAACCAAATTTATCATTGCCTTCTCACCATAAACAAAAAGTATTTTAGAAATTGTCTTTTTTCACATTTTTTAAAGTACATTTTTTTCCTAACCTACTATACCTTAGAAAGATTGTCTTTTTTTTTTTTTTTTTTTTACTACCTCACATAAAAGGTATTAAATGCCAGGTTCTTTCTTTATTAACCCAAATGTAACAAAAAATATGGTGATGTGTTATTTCCAAAGGGAGGTGGCATTGTCCTTCTGGGGAATTGTTGAGCTATAAAGTAGAAGGCAAGTGGTGAAATTTAGGACAGTATGTGACAGAAGGCTTTTTATTCATGTCTCAGTTCAGATAAACCGAGGAAATAACAGAGTAATCAAGAGATTATGCTGTAAAAATAAATGTCATATTCTATTATGATATTAAAAAGTTAACCTTTTGAGGTATGTGCATTTCAGAAATCCATCTATTTTAACTGATTTTTTTTGTTCAAAAAGCTGTGGAAATTATCAAATTCAAATAGTACTTTATGATTTAAAGGCCCATGTGCTTATGTTGTATACTGCAGTGCTTACACTGTCCTTAAGAAATGAACAAAGATATTGCAATCCCAGTATTATTCAGTGAATTTTATAATCAGGGCCTTATAACTCATTGCAAATAATCACTTCAATACAGTATTTATTTCTTTAGGAAAGCTCTTTCACTTATTAGAAATTTTATAATACTTGAAAATGTTTCCTATTTATTATCATGCCATTATTTCTCAATCATAATGGTTTTCTCGAACCAGTGACTGGCCCCAAATGTGCATAAATTACTGTTATACCTGATATCAGCATATCTCCTGATAATAGCATACCTACTATTTTTACCTACTTACAAATTGGTAGCTTGGAGCATTATATAATTTTTTTGGATAAAGGAAAGATAAGCATTGCTTTAATGCTGTTCCTTTTAGAAAGATACTTGTAGGAGAGCTCACTAGGCTCTGTGGAGAGGTTAGTAGGCTCTTTGGGTATTTTTAGTTCATACCCCAGTGTATTCGGCAGGTAACATAGGAAGATTAATGGTTTTGGAGAAAAGAGTTCAAAGTGCTTGGTGCATTTTCCAAGTTAAATACCAGGCCAGTGGTAGGACAAAGAACTCCAGCTCCTTTCTCAGACAAATTATTTCATGTTCGTTTAAAATATAGTCCCTGTTTCCTCCCAGTGAAATGTGATAATATCATAGTAGTAGGTTATGATTTGAGAGTTAAAAGGGTAAAAGGAAAAAGAGTGACAGTTCTCTAGGGGTGTACCGGCGTCTCCAGCTTGCAGAGTTGACAGTTAAGTGACCGCATAAGTACAGAGTATTTCATTATGTTAATTCAGGAACTTGAGAGTTTTGTCTTTTTATCAACTCAGTTGTTTGATTTAGAATTTTTGCCTCTAGAATTGATTCCATTGTTCATGTACATGAATATCATCACAAATAAAATAGTAAGGCACTTCTAAGATATGTAGGAAATTAACTAGTTGTACTACCAGATGTACTACTTGGGAGATTTGAGGGCAGTTGACCAGCTGTAGACATAAAGAGGTGGGACAATTCAAGGGTAACTTTATTGTCCTGGTGGTTTTGACCTCAGCCTGGTAATTAGACTTTAGGTCTGAGATGCTGGGAACAGCCAGTTGATGTTCCAGTAACAACACCACCACGTTTTCTATGAGTGCCACGTTCAAGCCATAGTGCTCACTGCCACAGGAGCACCACTGTCAATAACATCCTGTCCTCAGCCAAAGGAACTTCTAATTTATTAGGAGCGAAGAGAAAAAATAACTATGGTGCAAGAAAAAGCAGAAAAGTTACAAAACATGTGCTACTAGAAAATTCATCATCTCCAAGATAGTTGACTGAGAAACAGATGCTCAGTGTCAGATGTTCCATTCAATCAACATGGGAGAGTTAAAACCTAATATCTTACTCATTGAAAAACTTTGGTGTTTTTTTCATATTTATTTTCCTATTCTTAGCTTTAGCCATGAAGGGTTTTGTTTGTTTGTTTGCTTTTAAATCAGTAACTTTGAGAGCGGTACACAGTGGTCTCTTTTAAAGGAGATAACATTGGGCGGTGCCTGTAGCTCAAAGGAGTAGAGCACCAGCCCCATATGCCGGAGGTGGTGGGTTCAAACCCAGCCCCGGCCAAAAAAAAAAAGGAAGTAACATTAAAATTCATTAAGATTCGCAAATGAAAATGTAAGACTTCAATATTATACATTTCAAAAAATGTAAAATATTTTGACAACTTTGTTCCTATTGCTAACCATAGATTAAATTGCTCTGTTTTGGTAAGTTGTATTGGGATGGTAATTAATGCTCTGGGAACATAATTAACCAGATTTCTATCAGTAACATGAAATAAATAGTTTCACAAATAGTTGGTGAAATTTTGTTTTCTCCTCTTCATAGCAGGACAAAATTTGCTATACCTTTCCTCTGGAAATCAAGTTTTCTAAATGGGAAAATTAAAGCTCATTGTAAATTGCTCAGAGTAATAATGGAATACTTTGTGCTGTAGAGTTCCCAGTCTGAGTCTTTTAACTTTGATTCCATTTAAAGGAAATTTTCTGGAAAGATTTGTTCTCCCTTCACTGACATTTTTAGATATTGAACATGATGAGCAAATACAGTGAAGAGTATTGAAGAAATAATTTTGTTTCTTTAAAAATTTTTTTTCATTTGGATTTTTTAGAGTTGTCATTATTGCCTCCTTCTGAGTGTATGTATTTTTAAAAATTATATTCTTGTGCATGTTCTAAATGTCAAAAATAACTAGTGGAATATTCAGTCTAAAAGAGAGTACAGAACTTGAATTCAATCATTCCTAAATACATATCTTTAAGCTGGTTTTGTATAATTTTTATTCAAGGAATGTTCGACTGTTTAGATTTTTTAATGTTAATTTCATGTAACATTCATGTGGAAATATGAATTTGGTTAATTAGTAATTACTACTTTGTACAATTGAACTAAGTTGAATTTTTCAACATGTAAACCAGACTTCTTTAAGATATAATAAGCAAAGCAGTTCTAAGATACTTTTTACAAACTAATTGCTAAAGTGAATAGCTAAGGCTAAAGAGCTTTTTTGTTGTTGGTTGGAGTTAAAACTGAATGTCTTCTGGAAATGTTACTTTTACTTCCCCTGTTTTTATAGTAACGCTGCATTAAGATGTCAAGTCAAGATATTTTTTTTCCTTCTCTGTCTGTTTTGATATTTCATTTGAGAACCAATATTTCAAAAAATGTAGTGATTGAGTACAAATTCCTTAGTTACAGTTAGATAAATAAACTGTACCAGATTCTGTGAACTGATTTATTGATAGGACTGGGGGATCGCAAGCCTCTTTGAGAACATTTGAAACATTTCTGAATTCTGAATTTTATTGAAGTTTTTTCCCCAGGAGAGAAACAAAGAAGGAGAGAAACCTTCTTCTCTTTCCACAGACTAGGGTATCTTAACAAAGTTTTTAAAATGTTTCTTTTTTTAAAGGTCAGTACAGGTATTTAAAAAACAAAAACAGAAACAGGCAAGTAGCCATACAAGCAGTGTGCTGGTCACCAGTGACTGATAATAGGAGCAATCTTCTACGTGGCCGAGTTTCTATGATCCATGGGAATGAGCTTCAAGACTGGCACAAATATTTAGAATACATAGAAAATTTATAAACTTCTCTTTGACTAATGTATAATCAAGGTTTATACTTTTTTAGAAAGAAAAAGTTAGGACATATTTTCAATAAATATTTTTTAAAATATTACTGCTTACTTTCTCTAATACTTTTAGAGAATTCATATAAGCAAATAGCTCTTCTGCTTTTCTCAAACCTTAATTTTTTCTGTCCTAAAAGGAATGTGCTTGGAGCGATGCCATAGATCCAGACAATCTTCCTATAAGAAGTATGTTGGAGACAAACTGGCTGTCCCACGGGGGAGCCCAGGAGCCCAGTACCAAGTGCTGTGCTGTGCCTTTTGTTTGTGAAATGGGCATTGGTACCTGTAGGCAGCACGGAGTTGGTGTAGTGTCCTTTCTGAGCAAAACCTCTCATATTGCTCCCTGCCTGCTGATTTTATGAGCTGGGTTTTTGGATCCTGCAAACTGCTCATAGGGGAAGTGAATGGTTTATGCCTGAGAAAGCAAGCTGGGATTACCCAGGGAAGGTTCCTTAAGTTACCCAGGTTAAAATTTATTTTGTCTTATTTTCCTAGGCTGCACATTGTTTGGGGGACCAATTACAGAGCATGATGGAGGCTGTTTTTGCCAAGCAGAGGGAAAACCCATCCTCTCCTGTTTAAGAGAAAGTGCCACCCCATGCTTTCTGTTTATGGGTAAATTAAGAATACCTTGGTGACAAAGGTAACACCACAAAATTAAAGTTTCAGAGGGAAAAAATAATACAGTTAAAGGCAAAAGAGTGAAGGGAAATTTAAAGCGAATGCTAGCAATAATCTGTAAAAGGGAGCCAGACATCCCTCACCTCGAGGAAACTAAGCCAAGAACAATCCAAATGCTTTATAAATGGAGATTAACAAAAGAAGGGAAATAAAAGGTGCCGTGAGAAGGTAATCGGAGCACAGCAGAGAGATGTAAGGAGCTAGTGGCATAAATTCAAAACGAAGTAGGGTTAAGTAAGCGACCACAGGGAAGCCACCTGACTTTGTGAAAACTTAGTGTGGTGAGGAAATGTGTGCGGGACGGAGAAGGCAGGATGCTTTTACACTGGTCCTCAGAATCGAGGCAGCTCCTGCAGCTGGGGCTCTGGGAGAGCTGAGCTGGGGACGGCAAGGCCTGGCTCTAGGGGAGCCTGTCACTGTCTTGTCAGTGGCTCCTGTCCTAGCTCCCTCTTGGACACCTGAGAGGGCGAGGCGATGCACCCTTCACTAAATAGCAATCCATCAAGCTGCCAGCTGCTGGCTTTGCGCCCAGGTGAATGCTGCTCGGGCCACCTCCCCCTTCTGTGCGGTCCTGTCTTGAGGGAAGGGCTGACGTTTAGCTTGCTGTTCTTCAGGTGTGCAGTCAAGATGAAGCACCTGCCAACCAGCCCATCATTAGGTATTTTATGACTTTATATTTTAATAATTTAATGACTTTATATTTTAATAACTGTTTCACCCAGTATTGATATTTTATAATCTGCAGCTTTTAGCTTAAGAACAGCGGTGAATTTTCTAAATTTAGAAAAGCCTTGTTTTGCCAGGTCTGTTTTCCAGTTGCTGATGGAATGATTTTGTCGTGACTGCACCTGACCTCACCCAGTGGCAGTCGACCTACCTGCCCTGTCTTCCTCCCTCCACCACGCCCCTTTCTTCCTCTCTCCCCAGCTCGCACAAATGGCCTGAGTAGAGCAACACTTGCCTTGCCCCAGAATTGGGGAGACGGAAATAATTGCACATAGTGCATTTGTCGGACCACTCAAATTTCAAGTTCCCGAACTGTATATGTTAATCTTCTAATAGGGATACCCTGGGACAGGGCAGTGAGGGAGATGTCCATGCAGGATCCAGGGATGCCGTGTCCGCAGAGTATGTCTGTTTGCATCGAATCATACTCTCAAAAAGGTTTAAGGCAGCCTTCTTCACAGGGTTGTTATGAGGACAGAACAAGCACAGGCTCTGAACCTTTCATAAAACCTGGTGTGAACACGAGCAAACATCCCTGGGGAAAACACTCATGGCCCCCCCTTTCCATTTCTAGACCCTCTATTTTTCCTCTCAACCTCCAGAAACCTATATTCCTAACATATCCAACTAGTTGGTAATCACGTCACAGAGTTCATATTGACCTGAACATTCATTTGCCATTCTTATTATGGAATTGATAGGTTCTTGAGATGGGAAGCTACACCATTGCCTCTTAGCTCCATGCTTGACATGTTATATGTACTGAAAAAATGTTCCTTGGCTGTAGGCATTAAAGCACTTCACCCAGTTGTTTATTTAGGGTTCCAAAACAAATTTACCCTTTCCTCATTCATTGAGGCCGAGTTAAGTGGTGCTTTTGAGTGTTGCTCTATTTCCTTTTAACAGCACTTTCCCTGTTCTGAATCCAAGGAGTCTTCCATTTCTTTCCGTTTTTTTTTTTTTTTCCTATTAATCAACTGTGGCCTGGAGATTTCCTAACTGACAGTCTTACAAGTCGTATGTAATTGTAAGGTGCATTGAGGGGACTTCTTTTGCTTTTGGGTCTGAGACTTTGATCTGAAAATTTTTTGCATTTTTCTAGTTGGTTCACCTCTGGTTACATTAGGATTTTTTAGAGAAACAGAATTAGTAGGGTGTGTATGTGCATGTGTGTGTGTGTGTTTGCATAGATAGATAGATAGATAGATAGATAGATAGATAGATAGATAGATAGATAGATAGATAGATAGAATAAGGACTTGGATCATATGGTTATGGAGTCTGAGAAATCCCAAGATTTGTGGTCAGGAAGCCAGAGACCAGAAAAGCCAAAGGATGTTTCTAGTCCAAGTCTGAAGGCTCAGGAACTAGTAAAGCTCAGTCCAGAAACCAGCAGGCTTGAGACTCAAGAAGAGCTGATGTTTCAGTCTGAGTCTGAAGGATGGATACATCAATGCTGCAGCTCTTGCAGGCTGGCTGCAGAGACAAAATTCTTTCTTCCTAAGCCTTTTGATTTTATTCAAGTCTTTAATAGACAGGATGAAGCCCCCATACCCTGGGGAGGGCTTTACTCAGTTCACTGGTTCATATGTTAATCTCATCTAGAAACACACTGAGACATAAGACCAACTAATCATCTGGGCACCATGTGGTCCAGTCAAGTTGATACATAAAATTAACCATCACAGAGTCAGTGCTCTGCTCATTTACTTTGTTAATGGTGTCAAATAGTTGACTTAAGGGAGGAATTCTATCTATAGAAAACATCACTTATTTTATAACTAATGGTGATGTACAGTCTTTTTGAGAAGTTTGGAGTATAGGTATCACTTTGAGAACTGTATTTTACTCACAGAGTAAGTATGTGGTAGAAAAATCCTTATGTTATTCTACATAGGCATAGTATAGGAGACTCAAATGATTTCAGGAACTAGGAGAATTAATAAATAAGTTCAGTGTGTTAGACATAAGCCAAGCCAGTATGGTAGATGCTGTTACACAGGAGGGCTCAAGACCTATCATAAAGGTATCCCAATTCTTTTTTTCTTTTTTTAATTGAAACTCTAAGCCTGCGGCTAAGGCCTTTTCCTTCTTCAGTTATTAACAAGGTAAGTGATTTTGGAATTTATTTAATTCTTCCAGGCCTCAGCTATTTCACTAAAGTAGATAATTTATCTACAGTCTCAAGATTCTTTCCATGCGTTTTATCTTGCGCTGAGCAGCAGAGGATATGAAATAACACCTTTGCTGATTTAAAGAGGTCTAACCTGAATTTTAAAGGAAAATGATACATTATCCTTTGAAGCAATATCATAATGAATAGGTCTATTGTTTTGTAAAATTCAAGAGCAGAAATATCATAATCATATTCTTGTATCAAAAGCTGCTTTGCACACTAATACACTTGATGATGTCCTATGACCCAGTCTCATCATAATTAGTTGGCATGTCCTTACTGGTGTCCCAGGTCTCCATGTTGCTGTATGTGACCGTGATCGTGCTTTGAAGATTCAGGAATGTTGCCTGTTGTAAAGTGGGATGACCGCCAATGCATATGTGTTGGTGTGTGTTGATTTTTCTTGTTTAAAGGCTTTTCATATAGTCCTGAAGCCTTCAAACTATAATTTAAAGCAAGACAGGCTCTGAGGATTTATGGAGTCATTCTCCCTTTGGCTAAAGCCGTCTATGGTCACAGACCACTAGATTCTAAAAGGCAGCCAAACCTGACCAAAGACCAACATAAATTTTTAGAGGCAGGGAAAATGGTGGCTGCTTATTAAATTAGCGAGACTACAGTATTTGGCAGCTACAAATAAATGATGTTATCCCCCTCAAGTTAGAAGCAAGACATTGGAGACATGCGAGACTGGACTCACATTTGTCAAGTTTAGCTACATTAGTTGAAAATAATTTGCATCTTACGTCACGCATTTGCTCTAGACTTCCATTTAGACTTGACTAGATAAATGGGTTCACCTTTGCCAAAAAGCTCCCAGTTATGAACACATTTAAAACAATTTCCCTCAGCACACAGAGACTAAACATGAGCATTAGAAGAAAAAGGAAGCTGTTGTTTCATCAGCCTCTTTTCCAGACCCCAGTATTTCTATTTATGTTATGGGGTTTTCTGAGTGTAATATCAGGGCTTCTCCATCAGCTATCTGCACTCCCTCCCCCCTTTTGGGGGGGGCCTCTTTATTCATAAAATTACTTTTGTTTTAGTCCAATGAAAATAGAGCTTTTTCTTTGGGTGATTCATTATATGAAACCATTTTCACTGACTTTTGAAGAATTCGGGGAAGAAAACAAGTCTATCCTTGACAGATCTTGGTATTTCTCCACGTCTCACAGGAACCTTTGAAATCTTTTTTTTCTTCCTATGAAAACAAAGTAAATTATAGGAATAGAGACTTTCTGAGCTGAAGCTGCTGAACTATACCAGTTTTCCAGAGCACTTTTTGAGAAAACGCTGTGCAGCATTTCTAGTCACGAAACTTGCACAAAAGGACGCAACACAACAGGGACAGTCTTACTCCCACTTACCAGAGGGGTGGGCGGGAGGACGTCCCCATTGGCTCGCTGAAGTTTCACTGAAAAATCAATTTGCAAAATGTAGATTAATTGGAGAAAAGCACCTAAGTTTATTTAATGTGTGCAGATATACAAGGGAAATTGTGCAATTTTATGGTTAGATTCAGCAAAGAGCAGACAGCTGTGAGAAATGTGATTGGACAGAGAGGGTGTGCCCTGATGCCAACAGACTGAGTGGAGAAAGCCAGCAAGGCCTGTCTAGATTCTGCTGGGTCGGGGACAGGACCCTTTCTCGAATGGGGGTGGGGGGTTCTTATGGCCTAAAATAAAACAAAGTCAGTCAAATAATTTATTTTTATCACTTGTTTTGACACAGAAGAGTGGAGGGAAAGTTAGAGTAGTATTTTGGGGTTTTATGGCTGGCTTTGAGGCAAAGGGATTCTGATTTTCATTACCCACCTTGAGGAAGAAGGTTTCTGAAGTAGCCTTGAGGGAGTATGGGACTGAAAGAAAGGAAGGTGTGAGATGGTCAGAAAATGACTTTTGCTTCAGAGGCTGCTGCTGAGATCTTGATTTGGGGGTATTATTTTCTGATCCCCAACACTATTATGAAATAAAATTATTGGAAATAGGTTATATTTGAAGTTATGTTTCCTTAATACATCACCCTGTGCTGTTTCTAAGGGCAATGAGATTTATCTCCTCTAACCCCAATATTGATACCCCATAAGTAAAAACTCTAGGTCCAAAGCATGCATGGATATTATGCTTTAGTGTATTTTTTCCTCCTTGCATGGTTAAACCAGTATCTTTGTTTGTCTTTTAATTTCTCATGTAATACTTCCCACCCGACATGCTGATATACGAACTAATAACATTATATATCTTTTAATTTAATAAATAGGTATACATTGTGTTGAAAATGTCTACATTTTTCAGGTGTTACCCCTATTTAAGTTTGACAAATTATCTATTGGTCTGGTGTAGAAGTTACTTGATCTCGTAACGTTGACTTTGTGTGCTTCTAATTAGAGCTCAATAAGGTAAATTCATTCATTAAATGTACTTACTAAGTACTTTCTAGATACCAAATATTGTCCAGGATACAAATCAAGCTTGATCTTGATGAATAGGACTTTTGACCAAAATGGTAATGATGATAATTATATTAAGTAATAATAATTAATAATAAAGGACCACTTCATTTGTGTCTAAGCCCTCTGCTAAGTCATACCTCATGTAATACAACTTGAGTGGTAGGCACAGAATGATGGGAAGGTGCTGACATTAGACTGATAGCTTCTAATCTTGGTTTTATCACTTTCTGTCAGTGTGAACTATCTAATCTCACAGGGCTCCGCATTTTGAAGATATTGATGATAATTGCCTCCTAGGGCGAGTCAGAGAAATAGTTGAGATAATGCAATCCGGTACTATGTGTTTTGAATACAGTAAACACGCCAAGAATATCCCAGCTGCTAACCTTCTGATTTCAAGATTGTTCCTTTTTAAGTACCACAGGAAACTAACAAAAAAAGCTTCATCTTTCTCTGCTATACCCTTTTTAATGAAAGGATTTGTGATGTAAATTTTGGATTCGGCCAGATGTCTATGCTGAAAGACCAGGAGGAAGGCCACAGGTTCCCCATCCCTGGTAGATGAAGAAATTAAACTCAGAGAAGCTAAGTAAATCCCCCATATTTAGAAAGTGGTTTGAGCTAGGGTTTGAACTGAGACAGTGTAGCTTCAGAACGTAGGTTTCCAGCCACAAAAGATTCTAGCAAAGGATGGCAGTTAGCCAAAAGATGAGGAGGTTTGGAGGAGGCTGGCTGTGAAGAACACAGGTGTGTGTGTAGAGACTTCAGGCTGAATCTGGCTTCATACCCCTTGTCGGGGGCCTCAAGAGGCCTTGGAAAGAGACTGAGATGTTGAGTTATCCCAGAGGCAACTTGGAATCAGTGAGAAATAACCTATTCTTGAGTTCTTTGCCATTTACATGAAACAAAACCACTGTACTTCCCTTTGACTTAAACTGTCTTCTACATTTTCAACGAATGAATGTGAGGAAGAAGTCCAAATGGGAGCATCCTCAGTGGTGAGGGAGTTTCCAGAAGAGATCTCACCAAGTACTAAATATCAAAGCCTTTTTGTTTTGTCCCACCACAATCCAGGGGCCCAGTGTTGTAATTTCATACAACTGCTTCTCACTACTTTGGATTTATTTGATTCAAGGATTCTGACTCATCACTAGCAAAACTTGCTGGGACTTTAAGCAAATGTATAAAACCTGACAAAGGTCTAGATGTTTTGTGTCCACCAGCTAGCCTATCTTTTCCTTACTGAGAAACTGAGGTGGGAAGTCAGGTGTGAGGAATACAGATACGGAATAAGGAGAGAGAGTCACATGACTCAAACAGGGCCAGTTCACGGGCCTGGGCCTGTGAACTTGCTCCAGATCCCAGCTCACAAGAGCCCCAAGTTTGGTTTGATCTCTAGTGTCATGGTTTAAAGTTCTTAAATTCCTTTGAACAAGACCTCCACATTTGCATTGTTCAGTGAGCCTCAGAAATTAGGTACTTTGTCTTAGATTTGTGAACTTAATGACCCCACACTGTGATTCCTCATGTGTCCACTGATAATTTCCTCTCCACTACTGAGACTACAGATGTGTTTCTTTTTAAAATTTTTTTAAATTGATGTTTATTTTCCATCAACCTTAATTTTGTCTTAGTTCAGTGGTGGATCCCTTTGACTGGATGGTGCTTAAATGGTCCTGACAACAAGGACGGTGCAGATACCCACTTTTCCTAAATTTTGTGACTGTTTCTTATCTCACTGAGGAACCCCTTCTCTGGCCTGTTTATACAGTCAGTCTTGTTCTGGGTGTGTGTATTTCACGTTGTGTGTTGATAATCAGATCAGCGCTTGTGTACCTAATACATTAACTCTGAGAGAATTCATGTTTTCTGATTCTTTGAGAAGTATTCCAGTTTTTCCTGCTTGTTCTAGATGAAATAAACACTAAGTTTGAAATTTATCTGAGAATAGATTAACTGGAAGAACAGACTGGATACTAGGACAGAACCCAAGACATTTTGGTTAAATGGAGAAACACGGCATGGATAGAAACCAAATGGTCATCAGGGCAACAGATCAGAGTATTCTTGGCATCTGTGCTGTTCAGGAAACAATGGAAAGAAGCTGTGAGTGACAGCCGAGCACACACAGACATATCTACTGTTCACCCCTCACTGTCGGGAGTCGGATCCTTCCTAGAGTTTTGATCCTTGGCAATTTGAGGGACAGGGAGATAGTTTACAGGAAAGGAACAAAGATGACTGATGCCTGAGTAGTAGGGGATTGTAGAAGAAAAGGCTAAAAGATAACAAAATGTTGATTTTTTTTTCTAGGGGCCAAAAACATAGGTAATGGAATCTTAGAATCTTCAAACATGTGAAAGGTTTTCTTTTTTAAATGAATTTTGAGAATTGATTTTCTTCATTTTAATAGTCCGATGATATAGATTTTTAACATAAAGAATTTTCAGTAAATGGTGACAGACACTTGTATTATACAACCATTGAAACACTTATTTGTGCATATCTTTTTATCTGTGCTTATTTTAATAGCTTTTATCCATCTGTATTTGTTTAGAATATGAATGTATGATTTAAAAACCAAGGGCCTATCAATCAAAACATTTCCCACCTGCTCTCTCTTAAGGGACTGTCAAAGTAGTAAATTAAATGAAACCAACATTGTTTTATTACTTGCCCATCATAAAATATTACTGGTTCCAGGTGAGTGCCTATTTACAAGGGACCTTTGAAGATTTAATAGGAGTTTTAAGTGAATGGAATACCATGTAATGAAAAACTTCACATTATAAACAAAATTGAAAGTAAACTGGCAAAAAATAAATTTGCAAAGATAAAAAAGGCACACTCAAGGGCAGTGCCTGTGGTTCAAAAGAGTAGGGCACCAGCCCCCCCATACATGTGCCAGAGGTGGCGGGTTCAAGCATAGCCATGGCCAAAAACTGCAAAAATAAATAAATAAATAAAATTAAAAAAGGCACACTCAATATACTAAAATGTGCTTATACATGTAAATAAAAAACACTAAAAACTAAATAGAAAAGAGGGGGAATGGATATGAATCCATCAAAGAAGTAAAAATATTTTTCAATATAATTAGTAGTTAAATAACTAAACTTTAAATGGTAGAAATGTAATTTTGTCTGGAAAGTTAGTGATTATTGAAAAGAATGATGCCAGTTAGTACTGGGACTACGCAAAGACAACTTGTACCTTTGTGAGTCTGGAATGGAAGATTAGCTAAATTATTCATGGTATGGGTGAATGTATTATGGAAAAATGAATTTCATTCACTTGGTTTTTACAGAATAAAATTAGGGATAATCACATATAAGAAAATAATAATTGAAAACATCAGAAAACAAAAGTGCGCCGTATGTCATATGACTAAGTAACACCGATATATAACTGTCCATGCACACACATCACAGAGTAAAGATGACTGGCGGGAAAGCACCCATGTTGACGCTTGTGAAGTTTTGTTTTCCCTCTTCCTGTCTCTCTAATGCAGACACTTGCCACCTACACAATTTGCTGGAGGGGTTTGGAGGAGTCTATGATTCCCGTATCATCTCACTCTTGAACTTTTCCTTTTGCTTGGAAAACATAAACTCTGAAAGGAGCAAAGTGCCAAAATGGTCCTTGGTCCTTGGAGGATAAATGCAAGGACTGCTTTAGAAACCCAGTCCTGCCAGCTGTCCTAGAAACCTGAGTTTTCCAGGTCCAGTCCTAATTTCAAAACTTGAATTCCAACGTTCGCCACAAGACCAACTTTTTATTTAGAAATCAGTTTTCGAGTCTACATAATACACACACACACACACACACACTAAATGTTTTAGGAAGGCCTTTGGCCCTAATTTTACAAATTTATAGCTAACTTGCAAAGACTGTCTTTCTACAATTCGAGACAAGACCTAGAATGAACCTACTCTGGAAGAGGCAAACTTTATGGGCTGCGATCACGAGGGAGGAGCCAGGACTCTAGCCTTCTTGTCTTCAGGCCCCAATTAGGGAGGCATCGTTCCATGTGAGTTTATTATACCCACAATCATAATTACAAATCTTGACATTTAGATGCTCCCTAAGTCAACACCCATCCCAGCAGGGTTAGCCACATGATCACTAGTTAAGGATATGTACAGCAATTAGAAGCTGAAGAAAGAGGGTAGCGCTACCTCTCAGACAGGAGGAGTTCAGCAGCTAAACCCACCTGTGAGTGCAGTGCTAATATTTTTTAATATTGAGCTTCAAAGGCTTGTCACCCATGACAAGGAAGGTCTGAGTCTAAACGGAATATTTAAGAGAAATGCTTCCTCATCCCTCAATCAGGCTGCGTGCTGACCTTTTCATAGGCTCCACCAGTTGCTCAGCTGTCATGAAAATGCTAGAGAAGGTAGAATACCACTGGACCTGTCATGAGGTCAATCAGCCAGAGCTCAGGCCAATTTGCTAAGCGTGTTCGTGCTAAAGAGTCAGTTCCCTAACCAGTCTGGTGAAATGTAGTACCAATTAATCACCAGCTAATTTCAAGGGGGTTGTGACCTTCTCTATATTTGTAGTCTACTCACTATTCTACCTGGCTTGGGTAACCTCTGGCTTGGAATAAAAGGCCACCCCAGGGATATATGAAGCTGCCAAAACTTTTGTTTTAGGCTACCAAGATGAGAGGCCAGGGGATGTGTGTGCCCATTACACCTCTATCAGGCCAGGACAGCACTGACCTATTTTAGTTCAGATATTCTATGTTGCTTTTCTACTCTAAAGATATTCATACAGCTCAAGTGCATGCAAAATACTTGTCTTTGAAATTTTTAATGATATAGTAAAGTCTCATTGTTTTTTCTATCAACCTATCAATTCTTTATCTATCCTAGAAGGCTGTGGCTTTGTCATCACTCTCTGCAAAGGTTTATTGTCTTAGAACAGTTGGGTTGTCTTAAAAGCAGAAAGATTTCTTTTTTTCTTTTATAAAATAGGCTGCTGTATTTGTAGCCAAGTCTCATAAATTAAAATACTTGTCAAAATAAACGAATAGTATGTTTGTTATATTCATGACTTAAAATCACGTTTGATTGCTTACTCATTAATCCACAAAATTAAGCAATACACCCTGGATTGCAGTCATTAGTACAAACAAGCAGTGTTCTTACAGCAGTCAGATGTCATGGAGAACACCGTACAGTTGTATTTGTTTCAAAACTAGGTATGTTAACGCACAAATTAATTTTACAATTTCAAAAGGTTTCCTCCAAGAGAAAATTAAATACATAATCCACCAGGAGGTAGGGTTGGGATCATAATACAGTAAGTAGATTTTAGATGGCAAAATTGTAAAATCCAATTTCACATTGAACCTCAAGGATGGGCAGAGCTATTCCGCCATGTAGAGGAGCATACATGGTAAGAGAGGTGACCTTTATTCCTAATGGGATGGAAACTTAGGACACAGGGAGATGCTGTCCACACAAAATTGTAAAAATTAATGTAACAGAGGCTTTCCTCTCTCGGATATGGCTGAAAATGTAGATCACCCACTTACCTGGGGACTTTTTTCTATGTACCAAGTACCATAATAGGAGTATGCAATAGAAAGTCAGTTGCACTTCAGTTCTCCTGTCTGTACAATGGGGACAACAGTGTTTTTAACAGGATTTCTTATGAGTCTGAAGTAACATATGGAAGCGCTCAGAACAGTCCTTATGTACGTACACATACTTACATAGTGAGGGCTATATAGGTATTCAACCTGCAGCCCAGGGGCCACACACAGGCTATGTGAGGATTTTTTTGCTTATCTATGTTGGTGGATATCAGGAAAATTATGCACAGACCCTTTTTTTTTTGCTCATCAGTTTTTGTTAGTGTTTGTGTGTTTAATGTGTGTCCTAA
Source organism: Arctocebus calabarensis (assembly GCA_963573935.1). Lineage (NCBI taxonomy): Eukaryota > Metazoa > Chordata > Mammalia > Primates > Lorisidae > Arctocebus > Arctocebus calabarensis. The sequence continues at coordinate 19,915 of CAUYON010142882.1, read as the reverse complement.
CACAACTCTTCTTCCAATGTTGAGCAGAAAAGCTAAAAAGTTGGTTGAATACTGCTGACAAGTAAATCGTGGATTTTGATGCTGTGTGACAGTTGACAATATAGGAATGGATATGGGATGGTAGGAAAACCAGACAGCCTGGTACACGGCTCTGGGTGGCAGACGTGAGATTTTATTTGGAAAGCCTTGAGATAGATCATGAAGAAGTAGCCCAAGACCACGTCCAGATCTCTGTGATGGAAATACCATTTCAGTAGGAGTGTTGTGGCCAGACTGGAAGTGAGAAGGGAATCTGGGACCCTACATTGCTCCTGGAGAGGAGAGGGTCTGGCCAGAGGTACTGCTGTATTTAATTGTAATGGAATGATCCCTACCAAGAGAAATCAACCTGAGGTTCTAATCTAAGAAGTTACTGCTTGATGATTCTGGCAACACTGTGCTTTGGCTTTGAGATTCCCAAAGAATATGTGTCTGAGATAATTCTAGCTTTGGTTTGGTTAAAGAATAGAGATTATTGGGAAGTGGAGGAAATAAAACTAGGCCAGTTAAATAATATGGAATATGGATTGACAGGATCATAAATCTGTGTAGTGCTTTATAATTAAAAAAATATTTTTCCATATATTGTTTTATATTTTCTAATGTTGGATATACTTATTTCAGATAGAACTTTTTTTTTTTTTACAAACTCAGGTAAGATGTGTGTGATTTAGTTAAAAAGAAGAAAAAGCCATCTGGGTATGTCCATGGATTTCAAAAATCCCAGCTTGTCTCGTGTCTTCATTTGCAATAATGTGCGCCCCCCTCACCCCAAGTTTTTCAAAGCCCTGGAGATTGCATAAAATTAACAAACTATCTAGTGATGTGCTGGGTAAATGCCAAAAGAAGCCATTCAGTAGGTCAGCATCATCTTTGAGAATTGTCTGCCCATTTCAACCTATGCGTTTTATTTTCCACCTTTGTGTCTATCTGTTATTTTTATTGTATACAATTCATAGGCAGCATAAATATAATTATTGACCAGTCAGGTACATTGAGTTTTTAAAATTTGTGACATTTGTGTTATCCTGATGATGTTCAACACTTCTCTCAGCTTCTGTACCTTTTTGCTTTTTCCATAGCTGGCCCCCAGTCACTCCTAGGATTGGGACTTTCTTCTGGCCACTTGACCCCCAGGGGACCGTTTGCTCTGCCACTGCTATGGGTGTTGAGGGATGAGGGACACAGGGGTAAGGACTTCCTGGGCTTCCCCTGAGTGGTATATTAGCTATGAGTTGAAGATGTTTAAGAAATGACGAGCTATCATCGCTAAAGAAAGTGAAGAATATAGAAAAAATGAACTCAAAATTCTCTTGAACTTGTCAAGTGGTAACATACCATCTTTGAAATTTTAATTCAAGTCTGTCAGAGGAAACACGTGATTCGGTATAAAATGTTTAATGTGCAACTGGCTTCTCAACAACTTATCACATAATTTCAAAGAGGCATATATATATACACACAAGCACACATTTTTGGCTAAAATGTGAGTAGTTTCTGAATAGGCATATTGTATGTTATTATGAGACAATTTAAGCAGATGTCTTTTTTAAAATGATGAGGATAAATAGAGTTTTTAGTGCAGTTGAATAAATCATGTTATTTTCTCTTAGAATGACGATTAAAGCTGTAAAGTTTATAAAGGTCCCTGTTATGGATTTTCAGTTTGAGGTGGAAATGAACAAAGGTTTATCTCATTTACTGAGTGTTGATTGAACTTTCTGAGAATCAGACCTGTTATGTCACTTGCTCCGAGGATGCTAGGTCTGGTGCTTACACCTGATGAAGATACTAATACGAGCCAGCTGATTTTTGAAGTATGGATTAAGTGCTTGCTGTCAACATCCTATGAAGGAAGACAACCTATTTTAAAGCCTTTGTTTAAAGTGGAATAACATTAGCTCACGTAGCCAATTGTGATTTAGTTACAAACAGATGCATACATTTAAATGAAATTCGGCACTGTTTCACTCCTTTCCCAAAGGTGCTAATGTGTTTTCCTCTACTTGTGAAATTGTTGTAATTTCACAGTCTTACTTAGATTTAATTGTGTTCGTTAAGATGTAAGACAAATGATTCCGATTTTATTTTGTAGGATACTTTTTTCTTTGTCTTTTAATAAAACTGGATAGTTGATGGTAACATGTAATTATTTAGAAAACAGCAAAAAAAAAAAAAACTAGTAATGCATTAAGTTCAAGTGTTTAACCCAAAGAACTCACTATCTCAGTGCACTTGATGTGTAATTAAAATGGAGTCCCACATTTCTCCGTGCAGTTACTAATAAAAATGCTTTTATAAATACAGTTTATTGTGCTCCATAGCATTTGGATGATACTTTTTTATTCTCTACATAGGCTAAAGATAATAGCATCAGATTATAAAACTCAGGCTATAAAAGTGACAGAACGCTACAGGTTGACAACCGCATAAACCGCACCATGAATATTGAGGCACGGCGATAAACGTACTTTATGGTACTTATTGTTAAAATATTTACTTGTCAGCACAGACGCTAAAGGCATTGGTATATTGCTTTGAATTATACTCGGCACAGAGGAGACGGTCCGGACGGCGCATGGCTCCGCAGAGGAGCAGGACAGCGCTCTGTTGTCTCGGGGTTGTGTGTTTCTGTGTGATGAAGAACAAGGAAAAAAGAAAAGTGAAAATTACCTCCTGTATGTGTTTGATCTTGGTATTTTCTGTGTTCCTCTGTCAATCCTGTGATGAGGAGATTAAAGAGAAACAACAAAGCAAAAAACAGAACAGGGATAGACAAGTCAAGTGGGACTCAGTCTGGAAGTCAGGGACCAAGAGCTACGATGGGGAAAGGGATGGAATTTACCTTCCAGGGACCAAGAGCTACGTAGGAAAAGGGGTAGGTTTTACCCTTCCCTTGTCTACCAGGCTCTGTGTTGCCCATTTGAGCATGTGAGGGATATATTAAAGGAAATTATTTTTCTACCCATGTCGATTCTCACTCCCCAGAACACAGACTTACACACATGCCTTTGCTAGTGATATTAGTCTTATGTTTGTGTGTGAACGCGCGTCAGAGGCCTTGAAGGGCCCTTGGTGTGAAGTTGCAGAAAACATGGCTCCTTGATCAGATCTGTTACTTAGGGTTATGGACTTAGTAAATTATCCAAAGTTCTTTTATTTCTTTAGGATCTTTGAGTTTGTTGTTGTTGACTTTTATTCTGTTGACCTTTTACAAGGTAGAGTATGATAAAAAAAGAAGGAAATAGTTTCCAAAGAAAGTTTATAAATATTATTTTTCTAGGAGAATCGTGGTTTCTGATGTTCTTTCCAAGATATCCATGGATGAGGAAATATTTTCCAAAAGAAAGTTTTTAAGTATCATTTTTTCTAGGAGAATCCCAGTTTCAGATGCTCTTTCCAGGATATCCTTGGATGAGTTTTGGGGATGGGGTGGGGAGATATAACTACTTAACAAAACATGCACCTAATCTTTTAACTGGGAACACTGGTAGCATTGGCAATTGTGATATATGATAGTTATTAAAAATAATTCACTCTTACCACATGCTTTCCTAACTCCTATTTGAAAGATAGGTGTGTTCCTGAGAAATCCACTCCACCTCAGCCTCTCAAACAGGGGTACCAAAATCCTAAGATAAATATTACAAATCTTCCTGGTGCCTTAATTTTGCTGGCAATTAGAGACAAAATATGTTCACATTGAAAAAAAGTGCAGGAAGCTGGTAGAGTATGGAATGTAAAATTGACAGAATTTTGTAAATTAGAGCTTGGCACTTTGATGTCGAGCTCTGATGTGTCTTCAGTCTGTCCCTTCACTTCCTAACCACTTTCGGGGGCACGTCTAAAAGCTTCACAATGGATAAATCACAGGGGTACATTGGAAGAAGGTAGGCGGGGTTGGGCCTGGGGCCAAACTACTCACCCTGCCCCCCTCCATCCTCTCTGCACCCCAACCTCAATGCCCCCCCTTTGCAGACCAAATTAGCTGATTCTCCCCACTGAAAGTGAACCTGAAAAGACAAAGAGACACAATCTCCATTTTAGGAGTAAGATGTGGCAAGAACCATTTCTCCCAGTATTGAACAGAAAATGAGGAATTTCTCTGCCATAGTTTAAACAGCAAAAGCCACAATAATTGGTCATTTGTACATTTCCTTTAAAAAAAACTTTAACTTGAATGTTTATTCTAAAAACATGAACAATCTAGGTAATTTTGTAGCTATATGAGGTTTTAGCATCTGTTTTTGCCTCGTATTTCACTCATTTTGATTTTAGCAAATGTTATGTTGAGCTCCTATTATGACACATTCAATGTTCTAGCCAAAGGGGATATAGCAGTCAACAACAGAAGAAAAAGGACAAGATCCAATACATAAGAGAGATAGGATGTTGAGAAAGTGGTAAGTGCTAAAAGGAAACTAAAGGAAGTGGGGCACTATCACTCAGGGTTAGAGAGCCAGCTCTGCTCCACCAGGGGCAGAGGGTTGGAACCTCACCTGGTTAACAAAACAAAACAAAACAAAAACAAAAACAAAAAGAAGGGAAGAAAAACAAAGGAGGGGCAATAGTGGGGGTGTCGCAGCTGAGTGTAGCTAGTAAAAGGCTGGTGTTTGAGTCAACATCTGAAAAGTAGAGGAGCAGCCATGAAGCTATCTGGTAGAGGACTGTTTCAGGTGGGAGAATCTCAAATAGGTGGGTACAAAGGCAGGAGTACAGACAGACGGAGTCCTGAGAGCTAGGGAGAGAATGATGTGACCGTGAGATCAGAGACGTAACGAGGAGCCAGGGACCTTATAGGGACTGCGGCTTTCTTCAGGTGCGATGGGAAAGTCCTACAGGAGGACTTTCGGCACTGATCAGGGGAGAAACGTGAGACCATTTACCTACCAAGGTCACTCTGGCTGCTGTGTCGAGCACAGAGGGGACAGACGATAGGTAGAAACAAGGATTCTGGAGGAGGATGCTGAAGAGCACGTGGTAGCTGGGTCCAAAGTGGTGACAGTGGAGGGAATGAGAAGTAGTCAGTTATTTATTGAGATTTGTTGAGAAATTGGATGTGTAGGATTTATGAGAGATAGGGAGAGAAAGAGAGGTGAAGGATTACTACAAGACGTTGGTCCCGAGCAACTTGGAAAAATACTTTGCTATTAATTGAAATATACAAGCTGTGGAAAGAGCTTTGGAAGATGAATTTTTCAGTTTTTGATAGGTTAGATTAGGCAATTGACTATGTGAGCCTGGAGTTAAAGAAGGCGGTCTGGGTCGTAGTTCTAAATTTGGAATTTATCAGTATATAGTTATATCTAAGCCAGGAGACAGAAGAGATCATGAAACAAATTGAGATGTATGCTCTATGACACTTTTGAGACAAAATCCAGGAGATGAAGAGAAGAAGGCAGAAGGAAACTTAATAGAGGGCCCAGAGTCAAAGATAAAACCAAGAACGTGTGGCATCCCGGACGGCCGGTGCTGAGAGTAATTTGAGGAGGAAGCTAATCATCAACTCTGTGTTGAAATAAAGCCAGAGAAGCGACTTAGGATTTAGGAATCTAGAGACTGTGTTTGATCTTGATAAGAACAGTTTCTGTGGAGTAGAGAAATGACACCCTACCTACAGTGGCTTCAGAAAAGAGCAGGAGAAAGACTGGAATTGCGATATGAGACACCTTTTTCCAATTTTGCTTTCAAGGGAGAGTCGGAGATGGGGCGAAACCTGTAACGGGAAGAGGATCCTGAGATTTGGGGTTTTGTTTGATGGTAGAATAAATAGCATATCTATAGGCCGTTCTTCCTGTTTGTATCTGGGGATTAGGTACCTAAATACTTGGAGAGATCTATAGTGGCAGGAGTTTGGATTGAAAGTAAAGACTATTTGAACCTATCATTTTTGGTTTATGGGTCTTTGGGAAGGGGCAATTCGAGAACGCTGGCATCACAGGAGAAGGGCGGGCACGTGCAGAGAGGGCTGGTGCAGCAGAAGCAGCAGCATTTGCACCAAGCACTGGCCACTTGCAGCTTGCTTGGGGCTGAGGTTGCTGCCTGGATCTTTTCTTTTGCTATAAGCTTTTGTTAGTGTTTGCGTATTTCACATATGGCCCAAGACAACTCTGTCTAAATCTACCAATGTGCAGCAGAAAAAAAAAAAGACTGGACACGCCTGCTAGGCGTGCTGTCTTACCCCACAGGATTTTAAAATAGACTTTTTCTTTCATGTTTGCCTCATGTCTGTGAAAAAGTAACTTCCAATGGATTTAAAGACAATTGATTGGAGGCCATCGGCATGCGCTGAATGCTTTGGAAACCAGCATGCCTTCTGCTGTGGGACTACGATGGTGGTTTATGTTCATTAAAGTATCTCTGTGACTCGGTCTTCTGGGAACTTGGGCTAACCAGTAACAGAGGTGTTCTGATGAATCAGGGAATCTAGTCAACAAGGGCCTACGACACCTGATGTAAATAAATTATTAATGTTGAAACACATGTTAAGTCTGCGTTTACTATAGATATTGAGATGAAAACTAGACAGAGTCTCTCTAATCAGCCAGCACCTCTGAGGGCACAAATTCAGGAGCTGGTTGTCTTTCTTCCCAGAAATAGAGACTTCATTTCACCCACTTATCCAGATTAGGCTCTGCTGAGGTAATTTCTGGCAATCATGGGACTGGCAAGCCATCTAAACAATAATTAATCAAGGAGATTATGAGATTTGAGAAATGTCTAGGTGGCCCAGATCACCACTTAATATATCTAAGAATTGTTATATGTCACCTGTGTCTTCAAAAAGTGGAGTTTACATTGTTTAGGGAATAAGGCCATCATGGACAAACTACCAATATTTTATAATGTAGCCTCTCTTTTTAGACTTTTTATTTTGGAAAGCATGGTCTGAATCCCTGGATTGGAAATTTAAAAGGCTAGATTCCAGTACCAGCTACCATTTCAGCTGTAATCTTAGGAAAGAAAATCTCTGAACTGCTCTGTTCTTCCCATATTGTTACTTGTTACTGCGTACGTTATAAGCTTGGGTGGCTGTAATGTATGGAAAACAGTAAAATACCATAAGAAGAAAAGGTATAGGTAATGATCGATCTTGTGAATTATAGATTCTAAACTTTTATACTATATTTCTGATTGATAGTTCTCTCTTTTTCCCAAAATTTAAGGTACATGGTTTATACTAAGTGTGAAGCAAGTGAAGTGAGTTACGACTCTTAACTTACACAACATTGTTTTAAGTACTAATATAACATACCACTGCCTAGTTGATGGGTATATTAAAATGAACATTATTAATGTGTTAGAATTCACCATTTTGCAGAATTGTAGTTGTAATAATGGCCCAGAAATAGTGATAAAAATCACACTTCCACCACATATTAAAAATTGATTTTGTTTCCCTTTTTAGGATTTGAAGTGTTAAACTCTTCATCCTGGCCATATGATTAGAAAGATATACTTCTACTGATTATTTTTATACTAGAATAATCTTTCAATATCCATTTAAGTTTTATCTCACATCAGTTCATCAGTGCTACCAATTAAAAATAGAAAATGCATGTGCTCAATTTCAAGAATTAAAAATAATGCCTTGGGAGTAGCATTTCTATTCTGCAGTGAGAGGATTGTTGGATTTTCCAATTAAAGAAGTCTCCATACTGGAAATGAGTAGTCAATTATGAAAATTATTTTTGAATAGCCAATTTGCATATCCCTAATTATATTCATTTCTTTTGAAAGACTGAACTTGGAATTTATGATATTTTGATTGTTTAACCCTGCACTTCTGTTATTAATATTATTGCCAACAAGTTTCCCTCATGATTGGATCTTTGAATGTCTTTCCTGATAAATGTTTAAATCAAAAATAGGTTTGTTTTATTGAATGAATAAAAAAACCTCAAGATTTACTAGCAGTTTTCAAATTTGTAAACATGGCACTTGAAGGGCTTGCTAGTAGCATCCCTAAGCTGCCTGCTGCGTGCACATTCCAACTTTCCTGCATCAGCTGGTGGGAGAAGCGGGTGGTGCCCATCAGGAGAGAGGGATCTGCTGGCCAGAACACAGCTTCAGCAGCTCTGCCCTCGCTGTTCACACAAAAGTTCCTGCATGAATGATTAAACATTATATATATATTTCACCTCTTATTTTAATGAAAAATGACTGGGAAATGGACAATTAAAAGTTTTTATTTTAATGATAAGAAGTATACGTCTCAGGTGAAATAAAATTGAACTGCGATGAAGATGGGAGTAATTAGGGGGAAAGTGGTGCTCTTCAGTCTCATTGGACTTAGCATTCTTTGGGCTTCAATTAGTTGACATATAGTCAATCAGGAAGAAAGGGAAGAAAGTGAAGGCAGGCACAGACATGCATCTATGTATTCAAGAAACACAGATTGCATCCAAGGGTACACACATTGCATGTGTGTATGCATTTAGGTTGTGTCCGGAATGACAGGTTCAATTGGAGATTTCATAATGTGTTTTTTCTGTCTGAGACTGGAATGTCCTCTTTTGTATATCCAACTTTCATTTTTGGAAACTTTCGTAAAGAGATAATGAAGCTCTGTTAGGCTCATTCGATAAGGTGGTAAGGGAAGAAGGTGACCTCTTCATTCTTTTAACACAGTAAGCCAAAATTGGTCTCTATTTCAGGACAGACAAATGAACAAGCCGTTCATTATATCCTGACCATGGTGCTTATAGACATAATATTGTTGAGAAATTAGTTGTGGTACAGTAACATTTAAGTTTTAAGTGTGAAGAGGCCATTTTCTTTAAGAGCTAAATAAAGGTCACAGTCAGACCCAGTGTCCCTGCGATACGCATGTCCTACAAGTAATTAGTGTTGTTGGATTTGTTTGTAGCTGATTGCGGTGTTTGAAGAACAAGAACCACTCCACAAGATTGAGAGCCCCAGTGGAAACCCTGCAGATCGGCAAAGCCCAGATGCTTTTGAAACAGAAGTGGCTGCCCAACTGGCTGCATTTAAACCAGTTGGTGGGGAAATTGAAGTGACGCCCTCTGCGCTGAAACTAGGTACGTGCTTTCTTAGGGGTGTGCTTTTCTCCTGATTGAAAACACATCGTCTGGTTGAGTTTGTGGTGGTTCTTCTTTATAACTTTTGTCCTGTCGATTATTTTTTTAGATGTGGTTGTCTTTTCCCTAAATTATTTTTGTACGTAGCTCTTTGCAGCTGCTGGTACTCAGGTAACAGAATGTAGTATTTTCTTGAACTGAAGGGGACTCTGAATTGCGTGCCCTTGAAGTAACACAGAGGAAGTCAGACTGTAAATGATGAGGCTGGCCTGTATCATATGAAGATCACTTAAAAAGAAAAAAAAGGGGTTCTGAAAAAAAAGTCATTTGGGAAAAGCTAGGGGTTATCGAAGAATCCAGACTAGAAATAAAGGTCACTTTCTTTTCTTATCCTACCTCATTTTTCTCTCTGACTACAGTGTATCTCAGAGTTTGGGGGAAAATATTTTGAAGTTGGTTTTGAAATTCTTTCCTGCTGATTTGTTCAAACAAGAACAATTCTTCTGGTGATTTTGTTGAGAATTCTTTTTCATTATATTTGTTTTAAAGATGTTTGTCAAAAGAGAAAGGAAACATTCTCCTAAAGTCTCCATTAATTTACAAGTCTAAGAAAAATAACACAACAGTTTTGGTGATAACACCCAGAAGTAAATTAAGATCAGTTTAACAGCATGAAGTCTTTGAAAATCCACTAATATTTTGATACTTAAAACAAATGTTTTTTTTTAATTTATTAAATGTTTGCACAACATTTTGAGACTGGTCAAAACACCTGTGTTATAGGCTCTCACTCTATAAGACGGGAGATCTTCCCCCCCCCCACTTTGCAAACAACGTTCTTTAAAGCAAAGCAAATGCTTAAAATTGTAAAAATTGTACATGGTACCATTCTTCACATTTACAATCAAATAAATACTAAAAAACATCAATTTTTTATATACATTATACTGATTATCCATATTTTGTTCTGATTTTCTAAAAACCATTTGCAGTACCTCTTTTAAAATAAACCACACAGAGATTAATGACCTGTGATCTTCATGGTATTCTTTCTGTCTTTTGGAACCTAGCTAGTGAAGCAGTCTGCTGGCACTTGGGTGTTGGAGGCCTTTGTGGCAGCTTCTCTTCATCAGGAGCCAAGCTTGTGGCTTCAGGAACCTTGCAACCCCATCATTCATTTGCATAATGGATGCCTTTTTATCCATTATGCAAATGGCATTAGAGGAAAATTAGGCAATAAGGGAAGACGAAAGGAGAAAATTGCTCTTGCTTGTTTTAATATTCTATTTATAAACAAGCACTGTGGTCTTGAAATGGCTGAAACTCAGGGTACCTATGTGCTCAGGAATTTATTTTTACCTTTCTCTTATGGGCTTTGTCAAGGAAAAGATTTTGATTTCTTCAGATTTCTCACGATTTCTTTTTGGATCATCTTAGGAACATAATAATGCAAGATGAAAAATAAGACAAGTTTCCTTCCTTCTTTGGAAGTAGACTTCTACTTCTTCAAAACTGACTTTTGCTAAGAGAGGTAGAAAATAATCTTTCTTAAATGTTGACCTCAAGCTAGGCACTGAGTTCAAGGCCTTGTGCTAAGGGATCTATCCTCTTCTCATAATAACTCATTTAGAACCCTGAGTTGGGCTTTATTATTTTCTTCTTTTAAGAGTTGAGGAGTGAGCACAGAGAGGGCTTATAACTCGTCAAAAACTACTTAGCAATTAGGTGAGAGAACCAGAATTTGAACCCTTGTTGGTGCCAGTGTCAGGAACCATTTTGCTATCTTGCTTCTGATATGTTATTCATAAAAGAAAATAATCAACATGAATTGGGGGGAGATTACTTTGTGAATATATGCCAAAGCCCTAAACACATTAAATTCCTTGGCCCATAATCCCATTTCACTTAGTAATGTAGATTAAACGACCAAACTAGCTCCCTTTTGGTTGGTAAATGATGCTTTCCAGCCATTCAGCCTAAAATGTTGGCATCCGTTTTCTTCCACCTCCTGTATTTCTTCAGCTGTTCAGCTCCCAGCTTCAGTCCAGAGCTTCAGTCCAGAGCTTCGGCTTCAGTCCAAAGCTTCGGTTTGCGGAGGCCTCAGACTGACCTCTTCCCCTACGGTGCCTGCTTTCCCCAATGCCTGTTGTTACCAGAGCTGTCTTTCTAAATAACAAACCTGATTAAATAACTTCTCTGCTTAACAGTCTTTAGTAGCTCCCCATTACCCCGAGAACCATGCCCAAACTTGTTAGCAAACTGAAGTAGACGGCTCCTCTGAATTAGCAGGACAAATCTGGGCAGGGATGGCTGATGGAAAAATCAACCCTTACCCACTTCCTTGGTTCTACCTTTCATTTCTGAAATGTGAAAAGCAAAGGGAAAAAACCATCTTTCAGGTTTTTCAGATAGAGTAGTTAGAGAAGGAGTCCATACAGCCACTCTGCCCACTCTGCCCACTCTGTCTTCCTGTTGCTGGCCCCAGGACAGGATGTGCTCATGGGCAGGGCACCTCAGGGTGGAGGGAGATGTTGGCCATAGAAGCAGTGTTCCTGGGTCTTCTGGGAGTGTGACTTAGTCTACTGGCAGGTCTACTGCTTAGGACCGGTCAGAGGGGTAGTCGCACTTGTGTTCCAGCAAATTATCATAATGGGGTGCTAGACACTAGAATGCCAGCCACTGAGTCCCAGCCTCCCCCTCCATTCCCTGCACAGCTCCCCTGGACCATCAGAGCTGCTTCTATTTATCACGGGGCTTAGTCACCCAGCCTGGCACTGCAGAAGTAGGACTTGGTACTCCCTGGTTTTCTTACGCTGAGTGCCCATTCAAGAAAATGGGGGATTTAGTCCCTTTTTGCTCACATGCTATTCTGTTTTACTTTTCTATTTTTGTAATTTTTTTTTGAAACAGAGTCTCACTCTGTCACCCTGGGTAGAGTGCATGGTGTCATAGCTCACAGCAACCTCAGGCTTTGAGCTCAAGCCATCCTCTTCCCTCAGCCTCCTGAGTAGCTGGACTATAGGCACCCACCACACGCCTGGCTAGATAAAGAATGGTTTTTCTATTTTAGTGGAGATGAAGTCTCGATCTTGCTCAGGCTAATTTTAAGTAAGCAGGTACAATTTGACAAATACTAGGTAGGAATCAAGACCTTTTTATGTTTACATTGTATCAATCACCAACAATTTATCTGTTTTGCTGGTATCTTAAATCAAAAATGCTCAATGTTCAGTATAATTTTCATTTCTTTTTCAAATACAAGATACCTATCAACAATGTTCTGTAAGAAACCAATAACCCCTTTCTCCACATAAGACATACAGGGCTCAACCCTCTCCTATTCTTTCTTTACCTTCCAGGATGAAATATGTATGCAAAGAATATGCATAAAATTCATATCTCCAGGCTCTTCATGTTCCAGCTGCTTCCTCTCTTGCCCCCTCTATTGCTGGTCACTCTTCTACTATCACTGTAACCTTCAGCCATCATAACCACTTGCTACTCCAAATTTACTAGTTTCTTCCAAACCTCTGTGCCTATTCACATACTTCTCTTTACATGGCTCACCCCTTTGTCCCTTTTCTACCTAGGGAACTCATATGCACTTTTTAAGCCCGAGTTTAATTCTGGCCTCGTTTCTGAAGCCACATCCAGGTCTTCGAGACAGGACAGTAAGTGTACAATAAATATATTTGGTAGTTCTTCACTCAATAGTGGTGATAAAGGTGAACAATAGAAATCTTCCACCAATCTAAACACTTCAAAGTCTCATGCCCTGTAGCTAATGTAGTATATGATTTTAATTTGTAAGAAGAGCTTAAAATCAAGTGAGTGACCATGTAATTCCAACTCCATTCATTTGAGGTATTTCCTGCCACGTATTTGTAATGGATTTTCTACCAAATACCCAAGTTTTGCCTCAGCCCAGAGTGGACAATTATTCTAACACTTTAAGATTGCATGTTTCTGAAAGCAGTGCCTTTTACCAAGCATCCTGGAGGTTACTAACCTAGGAGCAGGTGCAGAGGGTGAGACACAGTGGCTAGAACATCAGGTGGAATTGCAAAGAATCCTACTCACAGGATTCATGTGTACTTAAAAACCACCTACTTCCAGAATTTTCCCTCTTCTCTGTGGAACCCCATAACTCTTCTGAACATGTTTTAGGGTTTTGGCAAAGGTGCGATTATAATTAATTAATAACAGTTATTGAGGACTTAAGTTCTAGATGGTGGTCTAACGTGTTCATGTGCCATCTCTAAGCAAACAGGATTGCCTACGCTAGCAGGGGAGAAGGCGGGCAAAAGCCCATGAATTAGGCTGCAGAATCCCTGTACTTTTTAGAGATTCCAAAGTGAAGAAACCTACCTCCACTCAAAGGAATTATGTACCCCTCAGAACAGATTTCGTGAAATGCTGGAATAGAAATACAGTTTCATAGAATTTCACAAGTAGTGATCATCTAGGCAATGGAGATTATTCTACAAATGAGCAAACACTAGCTTAGAGTCAGAAATGTGCTCTAATGTTGGTCAAAGAAAGGAATTGACATCTACAATTCTTGGCTTCTAGAACAGTACTCTTTCAGTTACACGGCATTTCTTAGATTAATTGTAATTTTAGTTACCCATGTCTCTTACCACGCTATACGTGATGAAATAGCACCTGGTATCCTTTTGGAATTGAAACAGAGTGTGAATTAATAAATAGATAGTATGAATAGCTGTAAATCAAAACCTAATAAGGGAATAAAGAAACCAGAAAATTGAGGTGGAGAAAATTTCTCTTAAATCCTAAGTTTCAGCAATGAATTTGCTATTTTTTCATCCTGTGTGGGTACACGCCTGCACTTTGTGTGTGTGTGTGTATAGGAAAGTTCTCCCAAAAGCAATATGCTGAATATGCTAGTGGAATCCTTCAGGTGTTTTTTTTTTTAATAATGTGGATATTTTTTGTGCCTTTCCCCTGTCTATGACTGTGCTGCCTTTATGACCAGTGGTACCTGACTTACTGTTCTTCAAAAGGCATGATGTGGCCATAGCCCAAGGTTGGCCCAATCCTTGTCCAGAACCAGTGATATGGAGCTGGTCTCGGACCCTTCTGTATCTGATGTAGCCGTATGCCTTGGACAAGTCATTTATCCTATCTCTATAATAACCCAACTTTTTCCAAACAAAAAATAAATCCGTACACATTGTATATGAGAGAACATTCAGAAGCAAGGCCATCCAGGTTGTTCACTGATGTGTCCCCCATCTCTCCCTGGGCACAGTTTCCTCATCTGTGAAATAAGCCTTTCTTGCTCCTGAAAGGTGGTGATTGTCCAAGGAATGTGTCATTAATACCAAGCTGAGTTTGAATTCAGCTCTGCATTCCTATTGATTTCCCTCCTGTGGCCTCAATTAATTAGTAATTTTATTTTGCAACCTTTGATAATTTTTGTCAGTACTTCTTGACTAAAATTTGTAAGTTTAGGTTCAAGCTTCCATGGGAAAATATTTTTTGAGTTAAATTATTTTAGCAATGTAATTTAAGTAGTGTTTCAGGATCTAAAAAGTACTTTAAACTAGGCTGTTGCCACTCTTGTGATCTGCATTACCTTGATGTAAAGCAATCTGATTAAAGTTTGGAGTGGAAGTGGTGTTAGCTTTATTCTCCTTTTGAGTGTTAAACTTTGAAGATGAGTGACTTCCTATTTGAAAGTGATTCTTGTTTTTGAGACTTGAAAGCTGAAAGGTGCCTCTGATGCTTTATTGTTTCCATGTGTGTTTGTGCTTCTTCAAAACAGAAATGGAAATTATGATTGTGTATTTGTTATATTGTAATTATTTTCAAAACACTTGGGTTCTTTTCTCTTTATTTTCAGTAGGTCTCAGAAAATACTGTGTAGCCATAGATTATTGTCAAAAAGTGTGACCATTTTCTATCTGATTTTGACTAATTTACTGCATAAAGGAAACATATGGGAACATTTTCCCCAATTTTTAACGAAACCAAATCCCTTTCTGGCACTGATCTTCAGAAAAACATAAAGAAGGGGGGAAGTTTATTCCTTTAATTAGGCTGCAGTGTGTAAGTAGCTGCCGTGCCCATAACAGGAGTTTAAGTATTGGCATCTGACCCTAGACAAACACACTCACACCACACACATAGCAGAACTAAAGCTCAGGGTTGGTTTGTGCTTCTGATGGAGCCTTTGAATTCTGACTACAAAGCACATAAGCATGCAAGGGTTCCTTGCCTTGGGGAGCTCTCTGCTGTAGGCTGTGAAAAACAGGGTTAAAATCATGAGGGAACTGAGGTCATTTGCTTGGATGAATCCAGAAGTCATAATTTGGTCATTGGTTTCATCCTATTTGTTCCCCGTTGAGGTGAATTATTCAAAAGTTAGCAGCTATAGAATAGCTTTTCTTCCTTTTCTTTTTTCTTCCCGGGGAGCCTGGTATTTTTTCCCCATGCAGGCTTAGATGAATGATGTTGTAATTAGCTATGGTAACCTTGCAAAGCTACCATCAATCAGTCATAGCCATATAGTCAACAAAGTGTGTGTGTGCTTTCTGCTCTCCTGGTAACTAAATCAGGACTTGGGGGCAGTGTGTGTGACAGCATTTCTAACCATATTGGGCACTATTCTTTTTGGCTATTGTTTTGGTTTTACTGTTTGTGTTTTTTGTTTTTGGTGTAAGTGAAAAGTTGCTTTGGGGGAAAATGTCAGGTTATTCAGTGAATATTTAAAAATCGTTTAGTACTTTGGAAAAGGGCCAGTGGTACTAGTTAAAGGAAAGAATAAAATCCATACTGAAAGACAAGCAGCCCCTAACAATCATTAAAAGGTAATTACCACTGAGAAGTAATTTTGTTTGTGTTAAATATAAATGAGTGATCTTTTATATATGTGATTTTCCAATATGCCTGGCATTGCCTCCATTTGCAAACAAATGGTTGGTATGTATAGTCCTGACAGACAGTTGATCAGCTTACAACAATAAAGTGAGATTTTTTAGAACATATTCTATATTCTTTTAATGATTCCTAAATGAACTATTATTTATTAAATTATATAATGTCATACTTCAGAAAAATAGTGAAACGTCCATTTTTATTTTTCTGTTTTATAACCAGTTAACCCTTGTATTTTAATCTTACTTAATTTTTTTCTACCTGCTTTAGTTATCCCTTTGTCTCTTTCTAAAAATTTTATATAATTTATCTAATGGCTAAACTCAGTACCTAAACTGGTACTAAGCTGGTGATACTCAAATAGAATTGACAATCATTAAAAGGAATTTATATCTGACCATTTAACCAAAAGTGTGAGATAGTACATAAGAATCAAGCTTTCATTTTTGTTCTTTTCCAGCTGTATTTTCTAAGTTGATTATATGACTTCCAAAAACACAGAGTTCACCATTTCCCCTTTGGCCTCTTACCAATGCTGGGCCCACACTGAGATGGAGTCTGCAGATCCTCTAATAAACAAACGGAATGAAAGGTCACCTTTCCTACTGCTCACTTGATATTAGACCCCTGGGTTTTTAAGCTTCTCTCGCAGATTGCTTTTAATGGTAGATCCAGTGAAGCCATGTTTGCAGAGGCCTGGTCCCTAAGTAGAGAAAATATTTTCAGCTATGCTGTCATATCCAGCTTCTTGCAGCTCTCTGGACCACTGATAAAATGATTTGTAGTTTGTTCTTTGAAGAAAAGAAGGAAAGAGAGGGCAATAAAACCAACAGGTGCATCTGTGGCCTCCTCCTCCTCTCCCCGCCCTCCCTCATTCCAGCCCCCATCTTTTTTTCTTGTAGCCTGTCCCATCTCTGTCTTCTCTGTTTCAGATACTCCCAGGTAGCCAAGACACAGCCAAGCAAGGTTACCCTCTGTTCTCTAAATACGAGTGCTGCTTTTCAGAGCCTAATAGGGCTTAACCTGTTAATTACGAAATGTCTTTAAATTGCTTATCTTTGTTAAGAATTTGTTGAAGATATAACTCAGATTTTTTATTCATACACATTAATTTTGTGGCTATAAAAATAGATTGTTTATTTTTTTTTGAAAATTTCTAATCATACCTAAATAGATTATTTATAACAACCATGCTGGTTTTCTTCTGCAGTTTGAAATTCAGGAAGCTTGCTAGCAATTTAGTACATGGCAAAGCTCCTTTTGCACTGACAAAGTAAATATAAGGTTTAGCGTTTGAGATGTTTTTTTTTTTTTTCTTTGTGTGTGTGTGACTTTTTTTTTCTTTCCGCCCAGATGGGCAGGCAAAGAAAACCCACTAATTTAATTATTTACAGAAGATCCATCTTAAGGACAAGTCACTCAGAGTTGGACACGCTTTTATGATTGGTTTAGGATTTTCTCATTTGCTTTATCTGATAAAGGCACATGATGAATTATGCCCCAATATACATACATTTGGTTATTTCCTTTTTCTGTACCATATTTGAAATTTTACTAAGATCTTGATATGGCTCAATGAAAGTGAGAAATACTGAACCAGCTTGATCTGTTCCTTGTCACGTCCCAGAGTGATAAGGAAAGGTGGCAGCCTCTGCTTAGCAGCGGCCATGAGAAAAGTGCTCTCTGTTTTGTTTATCCTATTTTTTTATGTTTACCAGATAAAAGACAAGGACCTCCCAGATGTCACCACCACACCTTGTCAATTTATCTGTGAAACAAGGCATCTATCATAAAATATGCAGAAAATGGGGCTCATTTTGGTTCCTCATTGCCTTAATGGGGACATTTTGATAGTTATCAGAGAATTTAGGTAACCTTCTAAAAAGTACAGATTAAATTCTGATTACTGTTCTGTATAAATATGAGATTCTACATCAAACGTCTCAAACTCCCTTACAGATGAAAGAACTTTGGAACTTTTTTTTCAGCATGTAAAATTAGAGGAAAGGAAATTATGTGGTGTGTCTTATTTTCTTTCTGTTTATGTGGAAGGCTTGTCTATGGTCACTTCATGCATGTCTGTGGATGTGGTGTGATCAAGGCGAATGACTGGGCTTTTTGCCTGACCACAACCTACCTAAAATCATAACAGTTACGGTTGGTGCTTTAAGATAATATTGACTAAAAGAAGCCGTTACTTCAAGATCCATATTTTTTAAACTGTTGGAAAGATTGATGTTTCTAGGTGTGTTTGCATGACTTAGACTGGTCAGTGGCCTCGGTAGCAACAAACCGGAAGACCCCGTGTCATCTGGTTCTGTGTGATGATGATGATGATGATCAATTAAACTCTACTTGTGTTTTTTAAAACAAATAGACTTTCTACCCCAGAGATCTGAAAGCATGAGGCAAAGTTCTCATTTCACTCAGAGTTCAGGAATAATGTCCTTTGACCCCATGACTTTCGTTTGGTGTCACAGTTAACTTCCCTGTGGCAGAGTTCAGCTTCTGCGTGGCTAACAGCTGCTTTCTTTGGATGACTGGGCTTAAGACCGTAGCTGTGTAGATCCGTGCCTATGCTAGAGAAGATGGCGATGTACTTGTCGCCAACGTCAGCTAATCAGTGATTATTTATTGATGGCCCCATAGATGGAAAGCACTGTGTCTGGCGACCAGAGATATATGAAGTAATACAAGTGACAAACTCATTTCGAAATAGCTTGCAATGTAGTTGAGAATCTAGCTGACTTAAATTGCTGGGTGAGTGTCTTATCTCGGTTAGGATTCCATTTTTATAATATGTAACTGTTGTAATAATGCAGAATGTACAATTATAAAACTTTATAGTTATGGAATACTATTCAACCATAAAAAGAGGGAGACTTTGTATCTTTTGAATTACCCTGGATGGAGTTGGAGAACATTTTCCTTAATAAAGTATCATAAGATTGGAAAAGCAAGTATCCAGTGTACTCAATACTAATACAAAGCCTGTAGATGAACAAATACCCACACAAGAGAGAAGCTCAGTTAGATTCAAGTGGGGGAAGCGGGGAGGAAGGAGAGGGGTTGGTGTGCTCTCACCTAAGAAGCACAACCTGGGTGAGGGGCACAACCTCAATGGGAATTTTATGTAACAAATGCAAACAATGTAACCTGATCATTTGTAACCTCGTATTAATCTGAAAATTAACAAAAAATTGTAGTTGAAAAATCTTACCTCAAAGGAAAAAAAAAATCTTACCTCCTAATGAATTCAGATGCTCACAAATTCTTTATGTGTACAGCACTGGTCACGTGTAATGTTGCTCCGGAGCACATTGTTTGTCTTTTACTTGGGTCTTTAGTTGATGGAGAAGCAGTATAAAGAAATAATAAAATACTTCATTTGTTTAGTCTATTTGTGATTGCGCAGTCTTCTTTAACTGTCTAGTTTGGGCAGTGTTAATTTTATCTTCTAATAGGTAATGAAAAGACCCCAAAACTCTCTACCACCACCACTAATGCCTCTACTGTCCAAATGAAAATTTCAGGGACATAGTAGGTTATCTATCCGTCCATCCATCCCTCCTTTTCCATAAAGGCACTCCAGTCAAATGTGCTCTTTCAATTCTATGTCGTGAACTTAGAGATAAGACTTCTCCCCAGATGAGTTCGGTAGGTGCACTGTTTAGAAGAATTCGTCACACCAAGACAGGAATTACATGTCTGGACCTGTTCCTTGTTTCCTTTTCACTGTGCACTATTTATTTATTTTTATTTTTTATTTTTTTAATAATTTTATTGAATCATAATTATGTACATTGGTGCAATCATAGGGCATGATTCATATACATTCAGAAATATTTTGATCGTACTGTTACAGATAGCCTTCATGGCATTTTCTTGATCACAATATAAAGACATTGATACTCTACCTTTAATAAGTTTCACCA